>JARHVA010001002.1:2582500-2710000 GCA_037957365.1 Torreya grandis | reverse complement strand
TTTCATCTTGAACTTCTCCTTTTTGAGTTAAAATAACAAAACTTGAATGTTCTAAAGTGAAATAATAGATATAGAATGGATGTGTGTAATTCAAGATTATCAGCATCAATATGTTCACTATTGATTTATGTAGATGCAGTTAAATTTTAATAAATACTTTCAATTTTGATGTCCTTATTCAACATGTTGTTCAATGGCTAGGATATCTCAACAAATGCTAAAATGAACTTTCGTATGAAATTAATCTTATTAGAGAATGAATGCAATTATTTTTTTATTATTATGTAAGGGAATGTATATAATCACCTTGCCTTTATCAGGTTCCATTGATATATCATTTTAAAAAATGGCATGGCCTAATAGTTTGCCTACCATGACTCTTAATATGAATTTATTTAGATTCAAAGAGATGATATGTTCTCTACATATTTGTATAACTTTTCTCAAGTCACTCACATGGTATTTTTTAATCCTTGGAGAAGATAGTCGGGTTGTCCATGTAAATGACAATGCACTTACCAATTAGATACTTGAATTTAATGTCCATAGTGAAGTATAAATTATCACCCAAATTTTTTATATCAAAGGGAATTATTTTATATGCAAAGGTTACCCAGTTTGTTGTGAAGGTTGTATTGATTTAGTCTTCATAATTCACCATAATCTGATTATAAAAAAAATAGTTGTCCAAGAATGACATCATTTGGGAACCATTTAAAATTTCAAATACTTTGTATGGAAATGGCATTGGGTGGTTATCCTTATCATAGTTCTGATTAAATTTTATTAATTTTATGCATAAATGGATTTATCCATTTTTATTCCAAGCTAAGATAGGATTACTAACCCACATTGAGTCTTAGACTAGAAAAGATGATTTTGGCTAATAATGGTTTCTACACATATTTGAAGAGTAAAGTATTTTTAGGTTTATGTGTATGAAAAAAGGGATATAACCTTGATTTTGGAGGGATGGTTTGAGTGAGTAACAAGGTGTAAAACACCTTTAATTCATCATAGCTTCATGTTATAACATCTCTATAATATTTCAAGGCTAGTGCACTATCTCATTTTTATATCTAGGTACAATATGTGCCCAAAAGAACATTTCTTACATGATTTTCACTCCATAAAAGATAAAAGTCATTGGACATACCTTTAAAATGAGTTAATTTTATTTTTCTCCTTGATAGTCCATATCAAATAGTAATTCTAATGAAATCATACCTTTTGGTATGGTATATTTCTTCAAGTTCATTATGCCATATTCATCTAGCTTAGGATCATCTCTATCAAATTATTATATGATTTGAGATTAAACTAAATTTGTATTTTCAATGAATTTGATAATATGATGATCATCATTAAATACTAAAAAATTCCTAATATTTTATAGAATAGGAGTGGAGATCAACTCTACATAAAATCTCTTCAATATAGAGTTCAAAATCAGCTCCAAGATCATCATAGATGTTTTTAGTGCATCAAATGTGAAATTTTTTATTTTAGAAATAGCTTGTATGCAACATGATTTGAATTATTCTATCATAACCCACACTCTATTGAGATATATGGATAAATTCTTGTCATTGGAGGAATATAGGTTTCTGATTTATCTAACCACTAGTTTTGAGTCTCCCACTAATTTTAAATACTTGATTTTATTCTTAAGATAGAATTTAAGTCCTTGGATCAATACTTCATACTCAACTATGTTATTTTTTTATGAAAATTGTAGTTTGAATGCATCCAAATAGGTGTTTCCTATGGGATTAATGAGTTCTACTTTGACACCACAATCTTTTTAAGATTTAAATCCATGAAATTTCAAAAGCCACAGATGATCCTCAGTGGATTTTTGGTACATTGGAGGTATTTACAAATATGAAACATCACCTTCAAAATTATGGATGTTTATGCTTCGTTCTTATATTGATAATGACCTTTGGGTCTAGTCCTTAGTAGTTGACCCTTCTCTTTTATCTAAACCATAACACTTGAACTTACAGACTTATGACTCCATATGACCATATTTTTCATGTCACTCATAATGATTTGAATTATTGCTTGTAAATTTTAAGAAATAATTATTACTCACATTAATTTTTGAATATTGTAATGTGTATTATTATGCGAGTAATAATTCACTATTAGTTATATTTGGTTAGTTGTTAAAATAGGTTGCTTGTTACATATATTGTTGTATGTTACAATAGTATTATGCATTTAGGTTTATGCATATTCATAGGTATATGAGGAAATATTTATGGTGATACAGTTCACCCTCTTTATAGGAAAGACATTCTTATGTATATGTAAACACCCAAATGAATATGTAATAGAATACATTCTACAGTGTGAAGAATTATATTAATTCTCTATGTTCAGCTTCATTATTTTTGTGTTTAGCTTATCAATATTTGAACTGGATTCATTATCTAGTATTAGAGTGGTGATTTTGAGAGTACATTTTCTATGAAGAGCAAGATGTTGATTTAATTGTCATAGGGCGATTCAATCTTATTGGTAGACATGTATTTTTTGTGAGTGCTATATTCCATTATAGTTTTATGGGAAATAAGTGTGTAGCTATTATAATAGCACATTTATTTTTGTATAGGCATTAGAGTGAGGGTGCATTTTCAATAGAAGACCACATTTTTTTCCATTTCATTAAAAGCACATCCCAACCATTGCAAGTGAAAATATACTTTCAGATCCAAAATTTGCATCCATGTTTGTCTCTAACATTGTGTATTTTATTTCACCTCCCTTCATGGTGTATGAGATCAGATAAAATCCATGTAATCTTGAGGAATTGTAAATTAAGATAAAACATATTTATTAATCATCAAGATTTCTTCTGATGCCTCCTATTGTGCATCATGAAGTTGTTATAATGATTCATTCCAACCATTGTAATCCAGATCAAGTCATTGATGACTTTTGCATTATATAATTAGATTAAGCAAATCAAGTTCATATTTGGGTATTTTTCCTTGATATTCATGATTAAAAAACCTTCTAGATTAGACTCTACTTTTGAGAGTTGATTTTCGTAAGCTTGATCTCCAGTATTGCACTCATCCTTGATAACATTCTCATTATTTTCTTGACTCTATTTATACCCCATATAATAATACCTTTGGCATGCATTTTCAAACAAATTCAAAAGAATCCTATATGTTCAGCTATCAAAATTAGAAGGATAAAATTATACAAGTCACAATTATCTTTGTGGAATTATCATGGAACCGTTTGAATCACTCTCTACTCTAACTCAAAAATTCAAGCT
Organism: Torreya grandis; assembly: GCA_037957365.1. NCBI lineage: Eukaryota > Viridiplantae > Streptophyta > Pinopsida > Cupressales > Taxaceae > Torreya > Torreya grandis. The sequence goes on along the minus strand of JARHVA010001002.1, from coordinate 2,706,705 downwards.
ATCCACTAGTTTAGTCTGTAGACTTTTCTTCACATAGGAGCTTATTTATATGGCTTAATCCAAATGCCTACTAGTTCTTTCTGCCTATCTATGCACCTTATGGATCTGTGTAGTTCATTTCAACATCATCTTGTTTGATGAAGAGTAGCAATACTCAATTTATCATTATGTTTTTTTTGTGTGATTAATAAATTAGATTATTTTACCACTATGTTCCATCAATGCCAATGTGAATATCTATTAGATTATTTTTTGTACCTATTAGGTTTCTCGATCCAAGTGCCACCTATCTTTAATGTTAAGATCTATCATAAATATATCTCTATTCAACTTAGGTTATTAGGTTTTGTTATGGATTGTGTAGTCTTAGTTTATTATATATGATCTATAGTTTTAGTTTAGATTCTATAGGTGTATCTAAAATATTTATAATATATTTTTTATATTTAAAATTATTATTGTTATTTCAAATTTAAGACTAGGTGTAATTTTATATAATAATTAGCCTATAGTTAATATTTTTTCAATGTGAGTAAATGTTAAGATTAGGTTCAAATAGTCATAATTCTTTTAGTTAGAGTTCCATTTATTAATATGTACAAAAATTCAAAAGTGTCAAATATATTTTCAAATCCAATCTTTAATTAGATTTTGATAATTATCCATGTGTCATCAAAGTCAATAAATTCATTTATATGTTATAAAATAGTATCATCATTTGTAAAAAGTCCTTTTTGTCATTTGGTCATCAAATCCAAACCCTTTGTTCTAATGGATGCATTATCGCATGTATGTGATGTATAAATTATGGGGGGGTCTTGTCAATGGAATGTAAAGAATGAACTTCATCGACACATTTATTGAGTGAGTAGCTTTACCTATTGGAGGTTGGAGGACACTAGAGGATAGAGGCTTTCTATGCCTCTCATTAGCCACTAATGAAGGGGTGCTTCTACTATAGTGGCATATATATTTTTTAATTTTTGCACTTGTTTGTATGTGTGATGAATAAGAGGTATATTTCTTATTTTTCCACATAGTGTACTACATAAAAAAGATGTTTAGGAGATATAAGAGTGAAAAATTGAATAGAAGGTTCCTGATTATAAGTTCCCATACTGTATAGGTTGATGTGGTTCCCTCAGTGAATGGTTAATGGTATATGTACTTATTCAGAGTTACCAAACTAATTTGATTGATGTGTTCTTGACAGTGAATGGTTGATGAGAAGTTGATGTGTTCCTTCTCTACTTTCATTAAGTCATGTGAAACATAAATTACCATGTAAGGCCTAAGGGGAGGAATGTTAGGAAATAATTAGTCCTCATATTAATTTTTAAATATTGTAATATGTATTATTACATAATTAATAATTCACTATTAGTTGTATTTGGTTCATTGTTAAAATAGGTTGTTTGTTAGATATATTATTGTATGTTACAACAATATTACGCATATAGGTTTATGCATATTCATAAGAATATGAGGAGATATTTGTGGTGATACAATTCACCTTTTTTTATAAGAAATATATTCCTATATATTTTTAAATACCCAAATGAATATGTAATATAATACATTCTATAGTGTGAAGAATTATATTAATTCTCTAAGTTCAACTTTACTATTTTTGCGTTTAGTTTATCAAGATTTGAACTAGACTCATTAGCAAGAACAAAAATATAGGATGAAGGTACTTTAGGTGTACAAAATATATCATCTTAATCTAATTACTCTAGTTCTTTAATTCCCTCTTCAATCTGGTCCTTTGGATTTTATGACTTTTTGATCCAAAACTCAAAAGTTCTGGTTGATGAATATTTTAACACAATAACAATGGATTCTCTGAGAAGAGATGACGTATTAATTAACAACCACAATAAAAATATAGGCTTATCTCTGAAAAGAGATGTTTTGTTGAATCAAAAAAATTACAGATACAAAACATACGCTTATCTCTGAGAAGAGATGTTTGCCTTCTCTTTTTGGGTTACAATGCATTTATACATATTTTAAAAACATCGGGAGATTGAGTGGCTTGAGGAATTAATTGTGACCTTTTAAGAATGAGTGGCTTGAGAGAAATAATAGAATTAAAATAGTACAGTGCTCGAGGACATAATGGCTCCAGGAAATAACTGTCACTAACAATGTGACTTCCAAGAATGAAAACAATACAAGATTCGAGGAATTGACTATCACCCGAATGGTCACCCAAATGGTTACCCAGATAATTTTTGCCACCTGAGTGGTCACCCAAAGTGTTGCCTAGATCATTCCTCCCTCTTTGAAAATCAATGGTCCCCATTGCATCACTATTCCCCATCAGGTGTGGTAGTTGTGTCTTGATTTGATTCCTGATGCACACTTGGAAGGGACTGTGGTTTATGGAACTATGCAGGGCTTGATTGTTCAACATTTCTATCTGACCATCAGTCTATGGATGGAAGGCTATGAAATTCTTCAGCACGGTATCTATTTGCTTCTGTTGTTGTGTTGTCTGGGCTGTAACATCAACCTTTTTAGATTCTTGTGGCTTGACCACCATGAAAACAAATTTCTTGGCACTAAGCAGAGAGACAGATGTGAAAGGTGGTACTTTTGGTACCTTGTAGTGCCATGTTCCAAGAGTGAGAGTGATCCATCTAGTTCTTGATTTGTATATACCATGTCGATCATATATGAATGGTTGACCAAAGAGTACATCATATACATCTAGATTGACCACATCACATAAGACCTCATCTTGGAAAGGTTGTATTGCATATGAGAGAAGACATTGGTGGGTGACACGGAGGTCTCTCCTTGGGCTCAACCATCCAATACTGTATGGTTTTGGGTGAGGCTTCATGGATAGATTTAGGCTTTTCACAACATTAGTAGAGATTAAATTCTTTTGACTTCTGTTATCAAGAATGAAATGCAGAGGCTTACCTTTCACCCATAACTTAGAATGAAACAACCTTTCCTTTTCATCTAGCATCTCATCGTGTGTCTGTGATGAAGCTACAATGGCTTCAGGATCAGCATCTATAATTTCTTCTTCAACCTCTTTGACTATAGGGTCTGTATGAGGTAGAGTAGTAGATGTTTAGGATGGTGACTCAGAAAGTAGTGATGTGATAGCTCGACATTCTTCTTTGGAGTGAGTTCCAAATTTGTGATAACCACACCACTTCCCAGTCTTTCCTTCCTTTTGCTTCCAATTTTGGCCTCGTGTTTGACCTTCTTTATCACTTTTCCATTTTGAAGACTGATTCTTTATATCCATTCTTCCATGCTTTTGCTCAATCTTTACTACGAACTTGTATGCCTCCCCGATGGTTTCCAAATTGAAGAGTTCCATTTTACCTCATATGTACCATTGTAGTCCACCACGATATTTGAGAGTTTTATGTTTCTCACTTTCTTGAATGCCCAATATTGTAGACAAAGAATGAAAAGTGTCTGTGTAATCTTGCACAGATTGGTCCTTGCCTTGGCAAAGTTGTTTCCACTGTATGTATAGATCATCATACGCGTTGATGGGATAGTATTCTTCTTTTACTACTTCTGTAAAATCATCCTAGGTGGGTTCCACCCCAAGGCCAATGATAGCCATACTTAACCTCTTTTTGTACACTTCCCACCAGTTTTTCATGGGTAATGATGATTTCAAAAGAGCAAAAGTGATCTTTTCTCCATCAATGAGCTTATTTATAGAGAAGTAGGATGATAGTTGATCCAACCAATTTTCCACTGTATCAACATTGATTTTGCCTTCAAATGTGGGAATATCAAAATTTACCTAAACCTTGAAGGGTTTTGGGCCACTAAAAGGAAGATCCCTCGATGAGGAGCCCAGATGTGTAGCCACGGAGCTATAATTTCCAATCGAAAGTGTTTGAAGAATTTGAGCAAATTTTTGGAGCATCTTTGCTTGTTGCCACTGGAGGGCTTCATTCACCATTTCCTTGAAAGGATCAGATGTCTCGGTGTCATCTACCATTTGAGGTCATTTGGGGTGTATAGGTGGAGTGTTTGGAAGCTCTATCACTTCCCACCCAAGTTTCTTGTATCTTGACCTCATCCTTGAGAACATATACTCTCAAGATAAACCGCTCTGATACCACTGATCCAAAACTCAGAAGTTCTGGTTGACAAATATTTTAATAGCACATAAATAACACAATAATAATGGATTCTTTGAGAATAGACATCATATTACTTAATAACCTCAATACAAATATAGGCTTATCTTTGAAAAGAGATGTTTTGTTGAATCAAAAAAATTGTAGATACAAAACATACGCTTATCTCTAAGAAGAGATGTTTGCCTTCTCTTTTCAGGTTACAATGCATTTATACATATTTTGAAAACATCAGGATATTGAGTGGCTTGAGGAATTAACGGTGACCTTTTAAGAATGAGTGGCTCGAGAGAAATAATAGAATTAAAATAGTATAGTGCTCGAGGACATAATGGCTCAAGGAAATAATTGTCACCAACAATGTGACTTCCAAGAATGAAAACAATACAAGATTCGAGGAATTGACTGTCACCTGAATGGTCACCCAAATGGTTGCCCATCGAGTGGTCACCCAAAGTGTTGCCCAAATCACTTTTATTACATAAAGAGCATGTTTACATTCAATTATTTAGATACTCCCATCCTATTTTCAATCGTGTAGACTTAGATATCAAAATCCTCATAGAAGATCTCATTGGTTTTGTATTTAGTGATCAAATACAACATTTTTGGTTTTATTCCAATCTTGTTTGATTAGGCATACCATGCCATGGTATCCAAATATGAGAGAAATCAGTCTCCATATAATTATTTAACATCTTAGACTAGTTTCTATTGGGCAACATTCCATATGGATAAGGTATATCTAATACTTGGATTTTAATAAAATATTGTACTTTGGGACTGGAAGCTAATTATAGGTGAAATAAATGACTTTTCTATTTGATTTTGAAAGAATCAATCATATCCTTTCACACACTAAGAATGGCATGACATTGCCTAAACTACGTGAATCTAGCAAATAATTATGTAAATTTTTACCAAAAAATCAATTTGTTAAGAGAAAATGAGGAGTTTCAATTTTTATTTTTAAATGGAAACATGTGCATGAGATGCTCTATTGACTTCCCTTCCTTTTAGATAAAATAAAGTTTTCAGTAATAATTCATTTTGATTTGATATTTTAAGTAATTCAAACATCAATATATTAGCTTTGGTATTCCTTAGATCTTTAACAATGTCATATCTTGATTTATTCTATTTGAAAGGTTTACTTGTTTGTTGAGATGAAACATGGTCCTTTGGTTATGGGTATATAGCATGACATTTAGGAGGGAAAGGATTATTACTCAAATTCTCATCAGGTGGGACCTATGTGCTATTTGAAGGAGAATAGGTTGTCAAAGGTATCGATGATTTTATTCTCAACATGTAATTATTTCCTCTTTGAAATTATCTAAATGCTTAAACTTCATCTGGGTTATCAGAATGGTGAATTTTCACTTTTGAAAGGAAATTCATAAGTCTCTAAGACTAAGGCAATGCTTGGATTTCTAGAATTTTGATTTGGACTGGCTTCAGGCGTATGCACTATTTCTAAATTGTCCATTTCCTTTTAGAAAATGTTTGAAGCTAACTTAAAATTTATAACAATTTGTTTCTATGTGGTTAGTTGTATTATAAACTCTACACCAAGTGGGTAATGCCAAATTTGCTAGATTTACTAAATTTATAGCATTATGGTTGTCTTAGTTCATGTTATCAAAAGGACTGGGTATGTTTCCATAATTGGGTCGAGTATTCCATTTAAAAATAGTTTTTATTGTGATAATTGTTCATGGTTTGGTTTTGATGTTATGGTACTTGCATATGTAAGTCCACCATATCATTGGTGAGACTTTGAACCATATAATTTAGATTTCCTATTTTTGGATTTAGATTGGGATTATGATTATTTATAGATTGGGGAAATGTACTAACTTCAGGGGCTACAAAATTCATAAATGTAGGAACAATAGGTTTCATTTGATTTGGAATAGAGCTATTGGGAATCTAACTACTTCCAAATATTGGGTTTATTTGTTGATTATTGACTCAATTAGCATGATCATTTGCATAAGTTAACATCTTATTCAATGGCATGCTTTGAGTGATTGGTATATAACTCAAAGGCATTGGGTTATATACTTGGTTTTTATTTGGGTAGGCTATGTTTTGGATTGGGTTCATCAATGTGGTATTTTTCATAATATCTTGATTGACCATTGGAATTTGGTTGTAAGCACCTGACTATCATAATGAAGAAAATGGAGCAACATCATAAGCTTGTGGCATCAATTGTTGTTCAATATTTATAGCCTCATTGTATGCTAATGATTATGATGTAAGAGTTATATTTGTCCTTCTGACAAACAGGGAAATCATTATATCCAAGGCTCTTAAGAACATATAAATGATAGTTCATTTTATCTGCATATAGGGTTTTTAAATCTATTGTATAGTTTATGGAAAAGAGTATTGAAAATACTCATGAGCTCATTAGTTTCCCTATGTGCATCTATAAAATAATGATATAATATTACAATATTGATGGGAAATTTAAAATTATTGACAAATATGGTCTCAAGACCATTCCTAGATATAATGGATCCATCTGGGAGATACAGGTACCAACAATAAGTTGATTCATCTAGGGCATAGGGGAACAATCAATAAGCCACATCCTCATGTTGGATCTAGGTTTAGATTAAGTCATATTTGAAATTTTTGATATGTTCATTTGTTGTTAAAATTATGACATGGACATAATTTGGACAAAATTTCTCAAGGTTTTTAGGTAAGTCATGGATAGGTCCTCGGATATTCACAAGACAACTACCTCCTCCAATCCAAGCCTAAGCCATCAGGGGATTTAGAGGGATAATAAGGAGATTAAAAAGGGATAATATTAGTAGGGGATTTATTGGTTAAATAAATATGTTGGATTTACTTTTGTCAGTTATAGTTTTTCTATGCTTTATGAGGTAAAATAATTAGAAGTCACCATCAATAGACTATGGCCTCATTATAGTTTCTCTATTTTCTAGTTTGAAACCTAGAATGTCTCAATTTGAATATGACTTTCTAAATTGTTATATCTTTATTATTGCCCTAAAAAATCATAGGTTCAATAAATGTTATAGTCCAGGCCCTCCTTATAGCACCAATCTATTGATGTGTGGTTTAGGTATGACAACTTAAGGTTGATGGGATGTCCAAAGGAGGAACAAGATACAAGGTTATGTTAAAACTATAGATCTAAAAGTGATCTTACCATCCCTCCCTTTAGCACCAGTCTATTGACATGTGGTTTAGACACACCAAATTAAGTCATGGTATAAATCCACCCCACCTCTCCATAAATGAAACAATATTTCCCCAAGGTATCTATTACCAAGTTATGGCATACCAAATACTTTAGAGACCAATGTGCTTAATATTTAATTCAAGGGATATGTTAGTTTAAAACTTAAATAATATGAAAGAAACTTTAACCTTTTACTCCAAAAAATAACAAACTTAGGTAAAATAAAATGATTACAACTGATTAGGACTCATCATTTTATCACTTAGATTCAATAATGCATAAATAATGATGAATAATAATATGTAATCTAAATAAGTCTTGAAAATATAGATTGAAATTTATACTAATCTAAAGCTAATCTAACAAGGGTTATAAAAAATATCGAAGGATAAAGAGCAAGGAGAAAGAAAAATGAACTTCCTTTGTAAAGAAGATAGATCCAACTCTATTGAGTAGATAAATATCTTGAGAAACTAGTCTTTGCATGGTTAGCATTACACAACCAAAAATAAAGATGATGTAGGAGTCTAAGTACAAATTTAACTATGAAAATAGAAAGAAACAAAGACGTCGTATATATGCATAGGAAATGGATATCAATTCATAAAGCTTTTAAAAGTAGAAAAATCACGAATCACTAACTAAGATTGAAATACAAGGGAAAATATAATTAAGAAAACATGGAAATACATAAATTAAATGGAAAATCTTCTTGATCTCATGTATAGTTGTATCTATTATATTAGTTAATCAAACAACCAACACTTTTTTTATTCAAGCTATGGTCTTATGTAGACAATTTCAGTCCATGGAGTCATTACTCATCCACCCACTAGGTGGTTTCATTAATTCAAAGGGATAAATCCACTTGAGTTGGTATTTGATGAGAATTAGGCCAAATCCTAAGGTCATCAATTCTAGGTCCATGTTGATTTAATTTGAATTGAATTTTTGGTGACTGAAAGTCACTGAAATCCTTTAGGACACTCAGGTGGCCATGCTCTACATAACTGAATCCATGCCTAATTAAGGTGATATTTTACTTGTTTGTCCTCTTCGCTCAATCTCAATTCACATGCCATGACTTGATTTAATTCTTATATCAGGTCTATATTGAATTCTATGTTTTTTGATCTTTTTTCCATTATGAGAAAAATCATATTCAACTCAGTTGGTTTTGTAGATAACAGAGTCCATTCTCAGGCTTTATCAATTCGATGCACAAAAAAAACCATCAAATTTAAACTCTAAATTGATGGGATGTGATGTATAGGTCCTCTTAGAATCATACAAAATGACCTAATTTAGTAACAACATGTGTTTTCTCAACCTTCCACCTTGTTGTACTCCAGCTAGTCATGGCCCTGATTCTTCTTCAAGCACCTTTGCTTTACATTTTCTTGTCTTGATTTCTTCAAGATTGTCAAACTCAACCTATAAATGATATTCACACCTCAATAATACTCATTAATCCTTCTCAACTCAACTTTAATCCTTCTCACACTTCTTTTTATTTCATCTACAAACTTACTCTTTATGTAAGTAATCACGTGGACTTTACTATCTCCTTCTTAGTCAACTAACTCATTTCTTCAATGGCATTAAGTAGAAAATTATCTTAACCTTGAATGACTTATCACTAGAATATTATGATATACATGACTCACATTGAACCCTTACCAAATCTTAAACACTCCTCATTCATCATATGTCTATATAAACATGCAATTCTTTGTAGCCCTCCTAGAGGACAAAGATTCTTGGTTATAACTAATGACAAGGTTTCATGATTAAAAAAACCCAATCCGAGTACCGATTTCCACCATGCAAATCCATACCAGTTTTCATCCCTAAACTCTACATACCTCACCTTCTCATAACCTCTACTCTCTTAATTATATTTTTAGGCCTAATTTAGGTACCCAGACTATAAAATAGTACCATATAGATCTGTATGACTCCAAAACCACTATGATAATCTATTAAACGTGAAAACACACTAAACTAAAAAAATTCTATTCATTTCACTAGATGGAATTATCTATATCTCACTTTCCACATTCAAACCCTAGGTTTGTGCTTACACAGGTATACATGGACCCAAGAGAGTATTAAATGTAATGTATTGGAATTTGTACAGTTTCGACAGCTTTCAAGACCTAAACTAAGTCTACCTAACCTATCCACACCCAATCTAACCTCTGCTTATTTTTTATCAACCCTAATGTGGATCCAACACATGATTTTTTGGAATCACAATGACTAAGAGGGAGGATAAATTAGTCTTTAAAAACCTTTCTTTCAATTATATTTAAGCAATCATGAATCATTCAAAAAATATATAGATCTAACAAGCATAGGCAACTATTCACATAAGCATGAAACATAGGAACACATCACATATGTGGGAAACCCTCATGGGGAAGAAAACCCATGGATATCTACAAATGGACTATAGTCCTATAAATTAAAACCAAATTTATTGAATCACCAGTTCCACATGGAGCACCCACTTGACTAGGCTTTAGCAAGTACCCACTTGCAAGGAGGTACCAAACCCCTAGATGATTCAAAACCAACTCATCCACCTAATTTATTTGATCACATTCATAACACTATGTTTCTTAGACAATATATGATGATCACCTTCTTTATCTCTTCACACTCTTATCCCTCTCAAACTACCTTCTAGATTTCTTTGCTTAACTAGGTCTCCTCAATACTGATTAGGTCATATGACATTGATTTTCATAAACAGACACACTATCATATCTTCATTAAAAATTATATACAGTCCTTTTGTGGTCTATAATACCTCATTCCTCTCAATAATATGTTTTTTTATTTGCTTGCACTTGGATTGCCTAAATAGGCTTAAAACTACCTTATATATATACCATTCCTTGTTCATATACCACTTAGTTGGACACACACCCTTAAAATCTTTGTTTAGCCATATAATAGGTCTTAAGACATATTTTTTACATGAATAAAATTAAATTTGAGTCCCTTTTGGTCTGTCATGACTCAATTAGGCTTTAATTCACTTTTAGGTCTCATGGAGACCTAATTGCATTAGGTCTATCTCTTAACACCAAAACTTGATTCTCTTGGGCCCAAATGGATTTCTAAAACACTTGATAAAAATTTAGCCACTTATTCGAGGAACTATTTTGACCTCCTCCATGCTTTTTTAGATCAATATCCTTCGTTCATACCTTGAAACCTTCTTTATGACAAATTGCCCTATTAGGTCTATGTGCCTCAACAAACTATTTTATAAGAATGAAGATCAAACATACTTAATACACTCAAATATGATAAAATAATTATATATATAGACTCTAAATGACCTCATTTTCATCATAGTATTAATTATATACTTCCACTCAAAAGATAAGACTTCAAGAACACCTCTACAACTCACTCAATTAGAACTGTTAGTTTACCTCAAAACATAGTCATGGTGACTTAGACCTCCAACACATGTATAGACATTTTAAATGACTTATGATGCATGAAAATTATAATATGATATAATTTTACCATTATTAGATATAAATATCATATGTTGAAATGGAAAATATTGGTCTTGCAGAGTAATCTCATGACCTTATATCTCAATGTCTTATCTGAACCAGATAGGTCAACTTGTGAGAAAACTTTTCACCAAAAACATGACATCCAAAGATTATTCCAAGAATTAAAATATATTAAAATTCTTTGAAAAAATATCCATGTACTTTTTTTCATCATTCTATCATGGTAGCACATTCCAATTCATCTTCTCACTGTTGCCTGGGTTTTTCATTATTTGCACCATTAAGCCTATTAACGAATGGCTCATTTAGATGACTGGTTTAGCACACTTGAGGAATATAACCTGTCAAAAAACCTTCATGGACATAAAATATGAGTTTATACCTTCTTTCTCCATCCATTTACTTACTATGTTTAATGCAACTTTTGACTTCTACAATAACTTTGTTAGAAACAAGTTGGTAACTCAACATTTTCTCTCTCCTCTCTCTAACCAATACCACTTGGAGGTACCTAGGAGATAAAAATAAAATATCCAATAGATTATATAATCATAAAAATCCATCTTAGGCACTTTTTATCAATATCTTCAACATTTGGTCCTTATTAGGGTTCTAAGATGGTTTAAACTTGTTTCCACTCTTAACGATCATTCATAAACCATAACCCCTCAATCCAAAAACTAATAACTATAATTTTGGGTTAGTAACCTTCCCCATATACCATGAACTAATTAGGTTCCCATGAAAATGTTTAATGACCTAATGATCACAATAAAATCCTTCTTGGTTTGAGAACCCTTCATTTTGAGCACTCAAGAGACCTTCAAACAAATTTTCATGCCTTATCCTTCAAATTAGAACCTCAAAATTCATGTACATGCCTAAAAACACTTGAATCACTTTTTATAATTCTCACCTACTCAAAATTTCTTTGGATACCGATCTTGATACCCCATTAGGCTATACTCTCTCTCTATGCCATAGTCTTCATACCTTACTAGGCCTTGAACTAACCTTCATTCTTCTTTTCATACTCTCAACACCTAATTTTAATTCTAAAAATATCACTCTCATGCCAAAAAAAAACCTTATGCTTAACCACTACCATACATCCCTTACATGCCTGGACAATAGATCATGATACCTCATTAGACTAGGTAGGGTTTAGGAGAGTTCTAGATGTAGACCTAGACTGAAGGTCCTACCCCTGTATACTCACCTTGAAACTATTATGAGTGTTCCAATGCCTCACATACATGCTCAAAAAACCTCATACATATAATAATGCATGTGTGCATGCATCTCACCATTCTACCATTCTCATACCTTCTCACAAGGACTCTTCATGTCATGACTAGGCTTAAGCTAATTAAGTACTTGATGCCTTGACTTGTTCCTTCCATGTCATGACCTCAACAAAACATTAACCAAATATATATAAGACATTACACCTTACTCATATCACTACACCATTCTCTCTTTTTTATGACAACAATCTTCCACAACCTCATACAAACCTAAAACCACATGACCAAGCTTTATATGACTTGACATCTCTCTTCCATGCACTTGAACACCTTTGACATCATTCTTTACATCAACCTTGAATTTTAGGAAACCATAATACATTAGTTGCCTTCAAAGTCTCTCTTAACCACACTCTTATCAATGCATCTTATCTTTTCACATACTATCAACTACGTTTAGTCACCTTTGTTCATTCATTCACTATGTTTGCTTTACATGGTTCACCCTTCCATGATCTATACCTTAAAAGATCATAAAATTCATGACAATATCAATCTTGATCACTCACCACCTTTGACAACATCATGATGCCAACTAAGAACACACTCTCAACAAGTTACTACTATTATACTCAATAAATATTTGACATCAACGACCATTATTCCTTTGTATGATGCACCCTTTTGACAAAAATGACAACAACATGCCAAAAAACTCCCAATATGTCATTGATTTCAAATACATTGATGGTAAACATACTACACAAATGAAATCACTTCAAAATGATACTTTTCCCATCTACTCATTCTCCCCCTTTTGACATGATTGACAAAGGGTCTTCTAAAAATTACCATCTGATCTTTTGAGCTAAATTTCAATGAACAACATAAATAAATGTTGACAAAAACTCACCTTAGACTCATACCAGTTGTTGTAGACAACTTCTGGAACATTTGAACTGTTCCTCAAGAAACCATGCTTCTTATCACTATCTTGAAACTTCACAATACACAACTATAAATCTCCCCCTAATACCATACTCTCCTCTTGAGTCATAAGATGGAAGCCACTCTTAGAAACATCTCTAAATAGGCTACTTCTCCCCTTTTTGGTAAAAATATCATAGATTTTTATGAAGAATTATACAAATATGCTCCCCCTTTATCCTCACAACTTGTGCTCATTATATTAGTCATCAAGACTCATAGACCTTTCTCAACATTCTTCAATAATCTCTCATATACCAATCAGATACACAATCCTTCATCACACTTCCAAATTTTTCAACAACATTCATCTTGTCTCTATGGTCATATTGGTCTTGTAGACTAATCCTATATTCCATAGGTCTCTAGACACAATCATGTGCTCAGACTTACATTCCATACCATGACTCTTTATGAATTGATCTCCATAATAAATGCCAAAACTCCTTTCACTTTTTCATATACATACAAGCTATAGAGAAAAGAACTTATATCTTGCAACATAGACAACCTTAAATCTTCTCAAGATGAGTCCTTCTTTGACTACAACCTCATGCTTCTAAAAATAGAAGAGTGTCTTCATGAGGCCTAATGGATCCACCCCTTTTCATATGACTCTCAAAAATCCATGAACTCTAGAGATTTTAGATCTCGAAACCACCTTCCTTAGCTATCTTGCAATCATGAGACTGATAGTCCCTCCTTAGAATCCACTTAGGCTTGACTAAAGCATTGAAATCATTTACCTTGTCATCCTTCTTCTCTTTGACTACCTTGTTAACACATGAAAATAAAAAGTGTTATTAACATTCCTTCACTTCTGATCCTTGGTCTATCTTAGCAAATAATCCATCTTGACCATTGGCCTCAATATGATCAGTCTTGACTTTATTTGGCTTCCATACCAATGTTTGATTCTTCTTGTGCAATCTAGGAGCTCTATATACCTTCTTAAATCTTGAGGGCCTTCTAAATCCATTAAGATATAATTTTTCAATGTGTCCCATATTGTGTCAATTGTATCAAACAACATTTTTGTACATACCTCTTGATTGATCACTCCTTTTCCCATGGTCCCATGATAACTCATTTCTGGAGACCACTCTATAATCACTTTCTCTATGACCAAAGTTATGACAAGCAAAATAATAACCATTAAAATAATTAAAATACCTCATTGCATTGGGCTAATTGATTTTTCTTTTCATTTTTGTATTCTTGACTTGTTGATGATCACTATGTGTCTCAAATTTGAGAGCTTTTACACACGTCTTTGAATGACTCTTCTTATTCTCCTTTTGGTCTTATTTGAACCCAAGACCTATCTTATCATGTAGATACATATTAATACTCAAAATATCACCAAAAACTTTAGTACTCTTCTCAAATCTCTAATGTGTCTTCAACTTGACTGATGCCTAATCTAGTTCTACCTTCAAGGACTTCAATTCTATTCCAAACTTGATGCATTCTTATTCCTTAGTCTTAATATTTTTAATGACAATTTCAATCTAAGTTTACAATTTTTTGATGATCTCCTCATGTTCAAAAAATGGTACAAAATAAAATTAATGGTGCAATAAACAACTTTATCATAAGTTGCCCTCAAGTAAAGGCTCTTATAGACAATGGTTCAAAAAATGCTATCAAGAATATAACTACTTGAGCTACACAATATTCATGGGTTTTCAGAGCTCTTCGTCATTTGGATTAACCAATATGTATGCCCCCAATCCATAGTTTTTTGTAGCCACATATGGGGCCAGCTAATTAGGTTTAAACTTACCCTTTTTGCATTCAACATTAGTGTTATTTTGGTTCTCTTTCAAGACTAAGTCACCAAATTCAAACTCCCAAGGGATAATGCACTTGTTATAGTTATGACATAATCTATTATGATATGATTTAAAGTTGTCTAGGGTAGTCAAACACTTGCCATCAAGGATTTATAGCTCTTACAACTTGTAAACTCTATATTATTCATCATCCATAATTTTCTCAAAATAAATATGTAATGAAGGTAGCTTAAACTTGAATAGGATAATATTCTCTATAGCATAAACTAAGGAATATGGAATAGCTCTTGTGGGGGTTAGATGACTAGTGCGATAATCCCAAAGGGTAGGAAAAAATTGTAAGTGCCAATTATGGTTAGTGTCATTGACAATATTATTTAGGATTACAATAATGGTTTTATTAGATGCCTTGACTTGACCATTGCCTTAGGGGTTATATGGTGTGGACTTCTTATGTTTGATTTTTAGCATGGTATAAAGAGATTTAATATCTTTGTTTATAAATGATCTACCATTATCAAATATAATATGGGTTGGGATACCATATTGACATATGATATTGTAATGGATAAATTTAACAATCTACTTCTCAATGATGTAGTGAGAGTAATGGCCTCAACCCACTTAGTAAAATACTCGGTAGTAGTGAGAATGTGTTTTTGGCCATCAAAAGAGGTTGAATTTATTTTCCTGGTGAGATCAAGACCCCATGTAGAAAATGATGATGGTGTTATAATCAGCTATAGTGGAAAATAAGGTGAATATATCAAATTACCATGGTGTTGGCAAGTAACACACTTCCTGACATAATTACAAGCATTTATCTCTATCGTGGGTCAATATTACCCCATTTTGAGGAGTTTCATGGCTAAGACTAGACCACTAGTGTGGCCCCACACATTTCTTCATGGACCTCCTTAAGAACTAATGTTGATTCTCTCAAAGATAAATAATTAAGAATAATTATATCATAGCCATTACGATAAATCATGTTCCCAAGGAGGGTATAATAGGCTAGGTGATGGAAGAATATTTTTTGGCAATTATGTGAAAGGTCAAGGGGAAAAATTTGGTCATAAAAATAGTTATAAATGTCTTGGTACCAAGGGAGTTTAAGTGGGAGATTGGGACCAACAATTATATATATCCTTTTTAAATTTTTTAATATATGAGCCAATTATAGAAGGTTATTGATGAGAAACTGACACTCTTTAACATCATTGGCAACTTGTACCATAGACCCAATTATTTTGAATACATCAACTAATCTATTATTGGCTCGTGGCACCTATTTAAACTATAGGGATTTGAAATGGGACTTGAGATTGTCCAAAATGTGCTTATGGGCACATTCTTGTTATCTTGAGTTTTATATTAGTTTATGGTATGATTAATTATTAATTGATAATCTCCATAAACTAATAACTATTGTATATCCTATCGTATATCAAGATGCACTCCTGCAATGAGAACTTTATACTCAACAATATTTTTGGTTCAATTGAAGCTGATGTGAAATTATTTTAGCATGAGGTACCCTTGTGGTGTAACTAGTAAGATGCTATCTCCAGAGCCATGTGAAGTGAAATATCCATAAAATTATAACTTCTATTGCTTAGGTTCATGATCCACCTCTTTTTATCCATGATATCATCATCTAGGAAATCAAATGTGAGTGGTTGAGTATCTATAATAGGGGCTTATGAAATTTGATCTATAATGATCTACCCATTAATAGCCTTTTAATTCTAGTACTCAACATCAAATTCACTTAAGAGCATGACCTATTTACCCATGTAGCTTATAAGAGTGGCCTTAGATGATAAATATTTTAGAGGGTCGACTTTAGTAATAACAATAGTTTTATTATTTAGTATGTAGTGTCATAACTTTTGGGAAGTGAACACCATTTCCAAAAAAGACTTCTCAATAGGCATTTAATTATGTTTGTATGCTACAAGTGTTGATCTCAAATAATATACTATGTGTTCCTTTCCTTATTCATCATGCAGGGCCAAGAGTGCCCCTAGTGTATGTTATATGGCTAAGATATAAAGGAATAATGGTTGTCTAGGTGTTGGAGATCTCAAAAATGGTGGGATGGCCAAGTATGATTTGATTTTCACAAATTCTTGTTGACATTCAATATCCCATTGAAAAGTTACCACCTTCTTCAAGAGGTGTGAAAGGATGACACTTATCTACCATTTGTGAAATAAACCTGTGAATAGATTGAATCTTTCCCTATAGGTTATAGATTAGTTTCAAATTGGAAGGTGGAGGTATTTCCATGATATCCTTGACTAAGAAGGATACACTTCAATCCCTCTTTGTGATACAATTAATCCTATAAATTTTCTCAAAGTGACGCTAAAGACACACTTTTTAGGATTGAAACAAACCTTATAATTGTAAATTCTCTCAAAGATTATCCATAGAACATCAAGATGTCTGAAATGTGTTCTTGGTTTTGATAAAATATCATCAACATAGTCCTCAATGATATTATGCATCATGTCATGGAATATTAAAATCATAGCACATTGATAGGTAGCACCAATGTTCTTTAATCCAAAAGGCATGACTTGGTAATATAATTTTCCCCATGGTGGGGTGAATGTGGTCTTATGCTAGTCCTATAGAGCTATCTTGATCTGATTGTATCTGAAAAATCCATTCATGAGGGATAACATCTCATACATAGAAGTAGAGTCAAAAATAAGGTTGATGTAGGTAGAGTGAAATCATATTTACGACATGTTTTGTTGATATCTTGAAAATCAACACAAATATGTATGCCTTGTGGCTTTTTTGCTTATTGGGACTACATTTAATATCCATTTGGAATAGTCTAATGGTCTAATGAATCCAAATCCCAATAATTTTTCTAGATCCTTCACTAAAATAGCAATGTGTGTATGTATTTTTATCAATTTTTACTTGACTAGCTTGGCATCTTGATGTACAACAAGGCAATGCACGGCCAAGTCAGGGTCTAGTCCTAGCATGTCTGAATAAGCCCATGCAAATTTGTTAATTAAATCACTTATAATGGTGACAATGTAGTCACACTCTTCATCGATGATGGATTCTTCTAGATCAACAATTTTGGGATCTTTATAAGTTCCCAAGCTCACTTTAATGGTGTTTTCTACAAGGAGTGTAGAACCATCCTCTAAGATAGTTTTAGTGTTTGATCTTTATCTTATTCTTCTACTTTAACTTTTGTTTATGAATCCCAAATCTTAGGATAATGGAATGAATCCAAGTCTTCTAGTTTAGGTAATGGCCAATTTTAAAATATCTATGGAAAGTCTAGAATAAGATGTTCAAATACTTTATCCTATTCAGTAGTGAGACTGACACTGGCTATAGAGCTAGGACTTGGTGGGCACTGTGTTTCCTTTGGAGATGAACAAACTTACTTATACAAGAGTACCTGAAGTAGGTTTTCACTCAAGGGATTAGATTTTTTATTTAATTTTTTCCTGACCAATGAGTACCTGAAAGAGGTTTTCACTCAAAGATCTCAATGTTTTATCTTATGTGTGACCAAGAAAGTTTGACTACTCTCAAAAGTAGGCAAAAAAGTCTAAAGAGAAGTCAAAGCCTTGTTTGTGATCACCAATTGGAAATACATATTTGAGTCTCATGTACTCATCAATAGACTTCTCATTATAAAATTCATCTAAGGGTATAACATAATTTTGCTAGTCCCAATCTATAAGGTTGGGATGACAAAGGTTAAGTGGACAATAAGCCATAATAGTCATAATAGAATTAGAGTCAAATAGGTCTATGTTGGATAGCTCATCATAAGAACTATAATGGGATGTTATGTCCCTATCAAGATTTTCTTTATCAATTGATAAAGAATAATCATTGTCAAAATATGTGAGGTCACCCCCATGTGGTATAAATTTGAGACCTTGACTCATAGTAGGTTTATCAACTGATAATAGTTCCAGGATACCCTGATCTCATGGCCCTAGGCCTTTTCCTACATGATACAAACTATCCATAATCTAATTAGGGATAAGGTACTTTGGATTCTAAAAATAATTAGCAAGCCTGTCAGAATATCAATCTCCCTTAGTAAAGGCTTCCTTATCTTGATTTGGTGAAGTTGTTGGTACAAATACCATAAGTGGTTTCTGCATGTTTTTCTTCTTTTTCCAAATCATGTTGGGCCTGAAAAGGCCTTCAGAGGGTTTAGGTATGTCATAATAATTAAGAGACTTGGGTAATTTTGTAATATAAAAGGCATATTTTAAATGGTATGTGGAAATTCTTACATCCTCAATAGTGAGTTGGTTTAAAAATGTTGGGGAAATGGATCAGTTGAAGTGGAAGAAAGATCAATTGGGTTGGTATAATTAGACTTGGGTAGTTATAAAACTATTTATTTATTCTTCTTCACTAAAAATTTAGAACCAGGGTGATATTTATAATTTCAAAATTTAGCCTCTAAGTGTTTGCAATATTGGTAGGGTTGTAAATTAGCATAAATGGTAACCTCCATTCCAGCATGGGGGAAATTGAGGCACTAGTGTAAGGTAGACAGGATAGCTCATACTTTATGGATCCAAATATGAACAAGAAGTATATAATATGGAAATTCAATGTCAAAGACATGGCATATATTATCATGGGATTCAAACCTAACAATGACTGACAAATAAATAGTCTTAGAAGACTCTCTTTTGGCATTGTTATATGCCTTGATCATGATTATCTTAGGTTGGATGTCTTTGGAAGTATAACCCAATAATTGTATCAACTTGAGTGACACTATGTTCAACACTGAACCATTGTCTATAAGGACCTACTTGATCTTATTATTTTCTATAATGACCTCAATGTACAAGGGGTTATTATGGCTTGAATTGAGGGAAGATATATCTCTCTGATCAAATGTAATTTTTTGGCTTTGAGATAAATGTCCTACAAGTGTATGAAATTAGTTAGGGTTGATATATTTGGGAATAATGGATCTTTGAAATAAGTCATTTAATATAGTTTTATGGACTTCTGACGTACATAAGAGATCTAAGATAGAAATTTGCATAGGGATTTTACTTAGTTGGTCTTGGATACTATATGGCTTCTCAATGGTAGAACAAGGGAGTTTGGACTTGGTTGGTATATTGTTCACATTTGGATTAGAATTAGAAGAAAGCAAAGGACCCTGAAGGGTGACTCATGAGCATCTAGTTGTGATTGCATAATCTAAAGTTGAAAAGGAGTCATTATAATTAGAAGAAGAAGGTAAAGGGCCTTAGAGGGTAACTCACGAGTGTCTAGTTATGATTACATAATTTTGAGTTGACAAGGAGGCATTATAATTAGAAGAAGGTAAAGGGCCTTGAAGGGTAAATCATGAGCATCTAGTAATGATTATGTAATTTTGAGTTGGCAAGGAGTCATTATAAGTAGAAGAAGGCAAAGGGCCTTGGAGGGTAACTCATGAGTGTCTAGTTGTAATAACAATTTTGAGTTGGAAAGGAGTCATTATTAGAAAAATAGGGTGGAGTCTAGAGATAGTAACCTACAAAAATTGAGGTGTAATGAAATTAATTGAACCTGGTGCAACATTACTTGAATAAAAGGGTGTCACCCCTATAATAAGGGGTTTAATACTTCGAGAAGCATTTGATGGTTTATAGGTTTTGATTGTAATGGTGGTAATGTGATTTATAGAAACACATCCCACAATGTTATTATAATCATATGGCATGTTGTTGTAACCCAAGTTGTTAGTTTGGGTATTATGATCTTGATTATAGATATGTTGATTAGGCTTCTGACCTTGATTCTATTGATGTTGGTCCTAACCTTGATTCTAATTATTCCTATACTGTAATTGATTATGTTTTGTAAATGGGTCCTTGTAGATATCCATGCCCTAATTAGTGTTATGTATTGGTTATTTCACTTCAATTTCACCACTTTCAATCAAATCCTCAATAATATGTCTTAATTATACACATCAGTAAATGACATGGCTAATACCATGATGGTAATTACAAAACTCATCTTCTTAATACCAATTGGGTTTAGTTTGGTCTTTTAGGAATGGATTTGGTATAGGCCACACAATCAAATTGGCTACCACTAGATTCTAGAGCACTTCCTCAATAGGCTCTCCCAATTTGTTGAATGTTCTATACTTATTAAATGCCATATGTAGAGGATCCCTTTGAAAAGTGTTTGATGGATTAGGTTGGATTGGTTATACATTTGGAGTTGGTAGATCCTACACCATTTTCATGTGTCTAGATTCTATCACTCCATTTCCCAACATGTTCTTATTCTTGTTAAAAATTTTAGGTTTGCTATAGTAGTACCCTGAACATGTGGTTGTGTCTAAGTAGATGTTTGACCTTGTGAATATATTTTCACAATATCTCTAATTATAAGTGCCTTTTAAATTTTCACTCCCTTCTCAATAATTTCCTCTAATGTGTTTGCATAAGTGAGTCTTAGATTGTGAGCTACTTTAGGATGCATAGTATATGCAAAAATATCAACTAATTAATGATCTGGTAAATTATGTTAAAAGTAGCCAACTAATTCTCTCCATCATTGTAAGTATGTTGTAAAAATTTCTCCATCTCTTTGTCTTAACTTGCATAATTTAATGACTATTAACTCATGCTCAATGTTATAAGAGAAATGGTTGACAAATTTATCTGATAGATCATTCCAATATGTCACTAATCCCTTAGGTAATTTGAGGAGCAAATATAGAGCTTGTCCAACCAAACTATGTGGAAATAAGTGAAGCAAATAAACATTATTGTAGGCTACCTCTTGGCATAATACAAAAAAATATTGAATGTGCTCTTGAGGGTCCCCCTTCCCTTTATATTTATCAAAATTGGGTGCCTCGAAATGAGGGGGAAATAGGACTTGGAGAATGATTAATTCAAATGGATAAGGGCATATCTTGTCAAACTTATATTTCTTAATTTGGTTTCTTGTCTCAATCCTTGAGACTATTTCCTTCATCGAATTCCACTCCTACATGTTTGGTGCATTTGTTGGTGGAATATAATTTTGTTAGGGTAGAATGTACCACTGTGTGGATCTATTAGGGATATGAACCATATGGCCAGAAGTTTGGTTTTGGTTTACTCTCTAATTAGAGTAGGTTTTACATTGATTTCTAAGTGGTTGATATAAGGTCCCAAAAATTTATCATTGTGTGCTATATGAATATTATAGGTTTTGGGGTGTCATTTGTCAATTCACCAAAGTACATGTCGAATGAGATGAAATCAATAAATTATTTTATACAATACCCCAAATCTTTGATAAGTCTTTTGTTCTTTAAAGTTGTGAAGGGGTGAGAGTATCTTGATGATTGAAAAAGGTATGCTCTATATCAAGTGAAACATGTTGTGAAGCATCTATAGGTTTATTATATTCGAGAATAACTCCAAAATGTATTGTAGATGTAGGATCAAATATGGTTTGTTGTATTTGGTCTATCATATGTTCTTACTCTTTAGAAGTGATATTGTAAATTGAAGTCACAACCAAATAAGATGTTAGGTCTACGACAAGCTAGTTTGCATACCATTAACTAATTTTCAAAAGTTTTATAGCAAGATCTAGATCAGTTAGGGTAGACTCCATAAGTTATTATTTTCCCTTAATAGTGGAAGTAACATTGGTTTTTAGAACATGAGTGAGAGTTTGTTCTAGTTATTGCTCCTCAACTTGAACAAACGTGTGCAATTATTCCATTGGAAAATCTAGTGGCAATCTTGCACCTAATTTTATCAGCCTTAAAATTGATTCATCTTTGTGTTTTAAAGGTTGATGTTCATAATAACCTTATGTACACCCTAATGTCATTGGGATATCATCAAAAACAATAGAATGTTATTCTCCATCATAATAATTCTCTTCCTCATAACTAGGGCTTTAAAAGACCCTTACGAGTGTACCTTTGTGTCATGTTTAAATATGGTTTTCTATGTTTGCTAAGATGTGGAATGTGGTTCATAAACATCAAAAAGGTGTGTTAGAATCTTCAATCAAACAATCATAAAGTAACACGAGGTTGTAATAAAGAGGAAATGACATAATTCCACATAATTATAAGAAGGATGTTACAAAATTACTCAACCTTGGTTGGTTGAAATCATCAAATTAGAAGAGGGTAAAACAATCTTGGAAATTAGGGTGTAGATTAGCACACAAAAATCTAAGTTGAAAGTATGTCAATGCTATAAAAAGCTAAGTAAAACTAAAATAATTCATGAATAGAGAATATAAAGAAGACCTTTATAATAAAGAAGATTTAGATGCAAACTAAGAAGCTCAATATGTGAACTAACACAAGAAATCCTAAGTATAAAGCCAAAACTAAATAGACAACACAATGGTGCCACATGGCAAATAAGGTAGAATGGTATAGGAACTTAGAGCATGAGTGAATGCGAGATAATATAAGTCTAAATAAGAATATAAAAGGAAATATTTTAGGTAATGACTTTCATTCTGAATGAAAAATCTCACCCAAGTTACTCAAACCAAGCACAAAAGTTAAATCGATAGCACTTTGAATTAAAATATAGAAAGATAAGATTTAGAGTTTGGATTAAAAAAAGAATTTAGATTTTCAAAGTGATGAATATTTCTTAACTCACATAAAAAATTTAATAACACTTTTTTGGAAATACAAACACAATGATTTGATTGAATTTTGAACAAATAAAAAAGAGACTTGGATTTGATCAACATAACGCCTTTCATTTCAAAATAAATGGTTTATAACAAGCATTTGGTTTTTTATGTGTTTTTATTTCACACAAATAGTTTTTAGACTCAAAAGATAATGTAGGTAAAAAATAAAAATAATGACACCAAAGTGTATGTCCTATCCTAGAAAACTCACAAGATGGCTTCATACTCTTGGATTCCATCTATATACCCTTTCTTGATAGGAAATAAGTTATAAATCTAATAAATTTAGATACACATGAAAATTAAGGTTTTTAATCCCTCCCTTCTCTCAACAGATCATACGATGACATGGAAATATGGGATACTCACCTTACACCAATAGTACTTCATGACAAGTGGGTTTTTTCTAAAAACTATCAAGTATTGCACATTTGAAATGGTGCCATATGTGTGATTAAAACTAAGGTGCAACACACCATTTGGATATGAGTTAACTAGCTTGTTGTGAAAATATCATCTTTTTCACAACCATTACATACATCAATTACTTAGTGTAGTGTGATGTTCAAGTTAAGCCATCATTCTGAGGTAATATCTTACTAACAAAGCTTATTTAACTGCACAAACAAGTGTCCCAACAAGTTGACCTCAATTTATATATCCCTACTATGGAGTGGGGTTAAAGTGATACTGAGAGATGAACTTTTTGGTTATTGCTTCCCTAGAGAACTCATGGGGAGGCTACTAACTCCTACTCACAAGCCAAAATGCAAGAAATAAAAATTGTATAAAGATTTTAGGATCATATTGGGATCACCCAAATTACTTAGATTTTAGGGAGTGCCTTAACAAGTTTCCTTCCATGCTTGGATAAAATGATAAAAGCAATAAGTGAATCATTTTTGGATCACCCTAGTTCCCTAAAGGGGATGGAAAGAGCATACATGCTACACTTGTTTTGTGAAACAAACACACAATAAAAAACAATAAAAAAGCAAAATCTCTTAATAGCATTTATCTAAAGTTTGAGTTCATTTTAAAAAACCAAATGAGATATGAAGTGAAATTTGCTTTTGATTGTTGTAAAATAAAAACTAAGTGTCTTAAATCCTAGAAAATAGAGTGTTAAAAGTCAAAATAGGGGTGTAATATGTTCAAATTAACCTGAAACTTATTGTTTTAACTCTCTATTTTTCAACATAGGGTGATCCCACCTTTTTGCAGAGCATTTTCATCATTCAATAGGATTATTCTATCATTTCTTAATATAAACCCACTATTACACAGAGACACAAAGACACTGTCTAGTGATCCCATTGATTAGCAATGTGATATCATCGAGTAGTAGGGTGATTATATTGATAAGTAAGGTGAGCTTACTTAAATGATAAAAATGATAGAAATGAAAGACATAGAAGTTACTTATAGGTTTTTTTCTAGGACGATCTCATTGATCCTTTAGAAAATCCACCATTCCATAGATCGAACCCACCAATTTTTAGGTTGATTTTTCCATTTTCATAAAAACACATAAACAAAGATAGAAAAACATAAAAGTCAATTTCACCATTTGCTTGGGAGATCTTTCTGTTACTCTGGGCATTTTTGTCATTTCATAGGGCATTCTCACTAATGTTTAGTATGAATTTATCATTTGGTCTAGAAGTCATAAACATGAAAGTTAGAGAAAAAGAGGATAAAATTAGCCTTAGAGAAAAAGAGGAGCAAATTAGCCTTAAAAAAGGGTTCGAGTGCTTAATTAGAAGGGATAAAAGGGATGTGTGAGACGCATGGTCACACTGGACATATTAGAAGGTAGAATAGGATTATGAAAAAGTTAGTTCATGCATTAGTCAAGAAATCTCCAAAATAAGCATAAAGAACTAATTTATTAAGCCTACTCCCTCAAGGGGTGGTGCTAATGAATTAAAAGAGCTAATTATGAAAGTAATATGTTGTTATACCTTCTAAGTAGTTATTCTCCCTCAAAAATAGTCAAGAAGCATGTTTTTACCTGTATTTGGTGCTCCAAGTCTTCATCAATATATCCCCCAACATAACATCTGTAGTGGAAATTTGTCTTTGCATTCTCATGATTTTGGGTCTAGACTACCCAAAGGGTTCCTAAACCCTAGGCCATCCAAGATTCCAAGCATAGGGGATGTGGAGCCTCCTAGGTTTGTAGAAAATGGTTAAGCTTATTTCTTCTCCCAGCCCTCCATGCCTACACTATCACCGGCCATAATATAGTCTTCTCACGTGGCCAATGAAACTTTCTCAGATGGCTAGGATGTTCCTTTATGTGAGTAGTTAGTCAAATAGCTTGGTATTTCTAATGAGGCTTTGTCTACTAGTCTTACTTCTCTCCTTCATTCATCTAATAGATCAACTAACCACCTTCATACTATTTTCTCTGTTAAGAATCAAGATTAGAATGAGTCCATTATAACTACATCAATTTGGGGAATCCATTCTATGTTTGCACTAATTTCTATAAGGTGAGGCTATCTTTTGGTGATAATAATATCTCACCCTCCATGGTGTGAGTGGAATATGGATTTAGGGATCTATCCCCCTATTCCATGCTCTGACTTCTAGTCCTTCTTATTGGGTGACATTTTAGTTTCATTTTATGAGAACATCTTGGAGGTGGAAATTTATAATCAATCCATTCAAGATAGGGACTTGGACATTGGTTATAGGTGCTTATTCAATAAATGTGTGGGTTCTTCAATCATATATTCTAACCTTTTCAAGTGGGATACTTTAGTATCAAGTTTTTTGGATGCCACTTCATTCACCTTGCTTAATCACATCTTTTTCCAAGTCATATTTTATTGTGTCACTGATTAGGATTTGGTGTGGTCAAAGGGCCCATGGTTCTTTGGAAAATTTGGGATCTATCTTTATCCCTGGACCCCATTTTTTGACCCTAAAAAAGAATCGATTTATGATAGCACCCATTTGGAATTGATTATAAAACATTCCACCTATTTTGAGGAATGAGGAGCACATCATAATGTTAATTAACTAGGTGGGTTCATTTGTGAATATGGATGAAAACTCTATGGGAAAAATGTTTGTGAGAGCTTGTGTAATTATAGATCTTTCCAAGCCTCTTTGCCTCTCCTTGTCGACTTTTTAGAATATCTTCTCTTTTTCTTTGATCACTTTCAAGCTGATATTATTTTTTATAAATAATAATATTAAATTAATTGCTTAAATAATAAATAATAATTAAAATCAATTTTAGGCAATAATCCAATAATTATTTCTTTTAAATACCATAGTGGTAAAAACCACTTTTAAAAATAATCTATTAATCAACTAGAATTGCCTTATATGGGAAAATGATAAAAATCACTATTCAAATAATTATAATTAATTAATAAAATGAAATCCCAAAAGGAATCCTTTAGTCTATGGGGGAAGTAGACTAAAGGTCTTCGGTGCCTACTCATAAGTAATTTGGAAATGGGGACATTACAGTCCTCCCTTTCCAAATTTGCTTGCCCTCAAACTAATGCAAACTCAAATACTCAATTAACATATCCAAGTGGTAACATCTATTGTAGTATTAAAAAATCCATGCTTCTGTACCTGTTATGTAGAATAACTTTTTTCCAAAAAATATAGTGTGACATTCCCTAAATGGATAATGAATGCCATTCCAACTTGCCAACACATCCCATAATGTAAACCCCTCTTGTATATATTTCCCAAGGGGAAAAAATATCCAAATCAATTTTGAACTTATAATACTTATATTTTGGGGAATGTCCCAATGTGTCACAAGTCATAGAAAATCCATCCAATGGCTCACTACACCTGTATGCCTCTATCTCACTAAAAAATGAGTAAGGTATGAAGAGGTATCCAATCCTATTGCCCCAACTATGTCCTTCAAAAAGTATCCAAAACCATACTCCATTCCTCAAAGTAATCTTTCAAAGATGCAATGTAGGAAAAGGAACCATATCTTGGAGGCAACTTACCCTTTCATGAAGCCTACTAGAATAGGTCACTCCCATGCAAAAAACATAATCAACCTAAAGCTACCCCTCCTTGTGAATGTTGGGTGGGAAAGTGACCTAAAAAAATAACCCAAACATTCCAAAAATACCATGTATAAAATTGTTTTACCTATACCTTAAAATTATACATGTTGTACTTGGAAAGAGGCTATAAAAATAAACACGAACCTAATTTTTCCTCATGCCATAGGGACTGCCTGAATGGTCAATAAAATTAGTCAACAATTGCTCTTCAAAGGGCTATATACAAGACTATTCCCCACCTTTTTCATCCTTAATAAGTGGTTGGAAGTTCTCTTTCAACTCAAAATTGTTGGATGTAATATTTTCATGTGATCCAACCAAATTTTCAATATTTGATGACAGATTTATGTAATAGAAAATCAAAATTTCCATATTATTCTCTCTTTTTTCTCCTCTTTGTCCTTAATCGATGGTTGGCAATGTTCCCCATGCTAAAAAATTTATGAAGAAACAAATTCAAACCTTATCTACAAAATTTTAGAACTTTTACTTGGTTGATCCATGTTAAAAGAGTTTCATTTTATGTAGGATTTGAGCCATAAATGTATAAAGACATCATCAAAAAAAATTGACAAGAAGAGAAACCAAAATTTGCTCAAAAACATACCTTCCATCCAGTTGTGCACCACTTGGGTTTTTTC
Organism: Torreya grandis; assembly: GCA_037957365.1. Taxonomy (NCBI): domain Eukaryota; kingdom Viridiplantae; phylum Streptophyta; class Pinopsida; order Cupressales; family Taxaceae; genus Torreya; species Torreya grandis. Next base: position 2,678,381 of record JARHVA010001002.1, on the reverse strand, counting down.
CCCATCCAAAGGGATCTCATGCCCCTTGAATCCAAGCTTCCTATTTTTCATGCCTCGCCCTGTGATACAAGGCTTTTGTGGGACATCATCTTTATCCTCACATCATTTAGCTTCATTTGTGTGTGCATGTTGAAGAATCTACCCTATTGATGTGATTATGGCCCAACAGAAGGGCTAGTGCGATATATATTTTTGATCATGAAAGCGTGTTTAACAACTAGTGGTTTATGTGGTGTTTTTCGAGGAGGGTCAACGACATGAGTTTCAAACTTCAATTTTGATAAATAAAAAGGTTTTATCTTTTCTCCCACCCTCTGAAATAATCATAGCCATGAAAGACTATATGCTTGATAATTAAAGTGTATTATTTGAAAGACAAAAATATTAGTTCATGATGATCTAACCTTGCATAACTTCCTCATCTCCAACTTAAGATTTAATGTGTAGGATTATGTATGCCTTAAAATAAAATAGTGTTGTCATGATTTAACAACAACAACAACAACAATAATAATAATAATAATAATAATAATAATAAAATTTTCTTAGTAAATTTTATGGAACACACATTTTATTAATTGATTTTCTTATCATCTTCACTGGGCACATTTCTTGAAAAGAGGAGTTTGGTAAAAACATAATAAATAAATGGATTTAAATAAGTTTTCATTAAGGGAGGTTAATTAATTGGAAAGATTTTCATTTATGAGTGTTTGGTAAAAACTTAAATGTTATTGCTTCTTTTTTATCATGCTTCGATTAGAATAATTAGAAAATAGTGATTTACGGATCATTTTGATTCAGTGTTGGGGAGAGTAACATTCTTTTGGTATTTGAAACTTTGAAATAAAAATATATATATATTTATTTAAAACTTCCAAATGAGTCTAATTTTTAGGTTATGGCCTAAGAAAACACATTATTTTATATTTATTCTTCCCTTTCAGATAAGTGCAATAGGGATATATAGATTTTATTTAAAGAATACAGAAAAGTAGGGATAAAATAATTTAGAGCTCAATCTACAAAAATCAGCCATGGCATGAAGGAGGAGAAGTGAAGAAGGATGCCCTATGCAGATATGTTATCCTTGTCATTTGCAAACTCCTTATGTTCAAATCATTTTGCTTACCCTGATAATTTTGTATGGCCCATGTTAATGCATAGGTAGTGATTATAAAGGATTAGGTTGTGTGTGTGTGGGGGGGTGGGGTGGGCGGGGACGGGGAAGGCGGGGCGTGGGGTTAGTCAAATATAACCTATATGCATTTTACTACATCATTGACATGATTAATTTAAAAAAATCTTTGTAAAATAGTCAATTCATAAGGCCACACTTCATGCATTGGTAATTACATTACAGAAAATCTATTATTTTAACTTATTTTAAAAATACTATGAAGCTTTATCGTAAGAATTTATTAAATAATTTTCTTGATATTGTTGAATATATAATATTTTATAAAATTTATTTACATTATTTTATCTAAATAAATAATATTTACACTAATAAATAGTGTTTGGTTACAGGGCATCTTGGAAATTCGTAACCCTTATCAGCCATAGAGACACTCTTTTAAATTTTTATTTTTACTAGAGTGGAAGCATAAACAGTTAGGTAGTGTAAAATGGGCAACATCTAATGCTAATACAAGTGATATGTCAATTTTCTTCATTCATAGTGTTAATTATTTTCCATGGATAAAAGTTAATTCCTAGTGGTACATGGTCTTGTATTTAATAACTCTTGAATTATTTAGCTATTTTAAATGCTAATACTATATTATTATATTTTTCTGCGTATACCTGTGTTTTATAATGGAAAAATCTTTCTATATAAAATGAAGATTGTATATAATTGATGGGTAAATTATAATTTTGGTTGTGATAATTATATTTACTTTTAATAAAATAATTTAGTTATTTCATTATTATATTAGAATATTAGTGGGTGAATTATAAGTTAATTGTGATAATCTTATTTACTTTTAATAAAATAATTCAGTTATTTAATTATCATAATTCAGTTATTATAAAAATTTGGTGGGTAAATTATAATTTGTGTTGTGATAATTTTATTTACTTTTAAATAAAATAATTTAGTTATTTAATTACCATATTTGGTGGGTGAATTATCGTAATTTTATTTACGTGTAATATTTGGTGGGTAAATTATAAATTTATTGTGGTAATTTTATTTATCTCTAAATAAAATAATTTAGTTATTTAATTACCTATTGGAATAATTGGTGGGTGAATTATATTTCTTATTGTGGTAATTTTATTTATTTACTTATAAAGTTGATTAGTTTTTTTTTAAATAAAAATTAATTAATTATTTTATGGGGAGTAGAATTTAATTAATTTAAACCTTCCTATAATAAATTTAAAATTTATGAATTTATATTGAGAATATAAATAAGACTTTTTAAACAATTGGATGTATGTAATTATTGTTGTAATGAGCTTTAATTTTATTCAGAAGTCTTGTTAACAATTAGCTTCAAGATAAGTTGAATGAGCCCCACTTCTCTACATAAGTAACGATTTAAGTATTAGGAGGTTGTTTGTGATAGGTATAATATACCCGCTATATTTTGACACTTTAATGCATGCTTGATCATTTGATAAAGAAAATTAGGGCTTTACCTATGATTTTGTTGAAAAGTCTTTGTACCTTTTTGTATTGTTTATATAATTTAATTAAATTGTATGGAAAAAAGTAAATAACTTAAATGTAAGTTACCTTGGAATACCATTAGTCATTATGTGGAAATTAGATCATGATGTTGGGTTGTAACATGCTCTTTTTACCTTTTCAATATGAATGATATAAAATAAGGGTAAAATTTATTGTGGTGTTCAACTTAAGACTTTTTAATTAATAACATATGAGAATAAATGGTTGTAATGTTTATAATATTATTCAATTAAAATGTAGTGTAAATAGGATGTAATTAATAGATGTGGTAATTAATATATATAAGGCTTATATATAATTTATTTAACATATAAACGATGTGTAGTTGGTATTATGAAATGGTAGTAGAAGAGTAAAGTTATTTTTTGAATAATTCTACATATGTTAGGCTCCGCAAGAGCTTTACTTTTACCATTTTTGATAAATACTTAAGGGGTTGTAGGAAGAATTGATTAACTTAAGAAGTTTGATATGGAACAAAATCGATGTTGTCCCATATCTTTGAGAAAACATGTATTGTTTCTTGACCAAGAGTCTTAAATTAAAGATCAATGTCTTTATTTTTACTTATCAATAATTGTGATCTATTATTTAATTATGCTTGGAAAGAAGCTCTTGAAAGGGAATTAAAATGATAAACTTGTCTCAAAGTGTCAAACATATTATTATCTTGATAAGCTTTTGATCTCTTAAATTTAATTATAATGATATATTCAATGTCTTATTATATGGAAAAACATAACCCTTCTTGAGGTCTATAAGCATGCTTGGACTGTGGATAGGTTGTGCTAGAAGAATAATCCTTGAAAGGAAATATATTATTAAGGATTTCTCTTATTAAGTGTGTAAGAATTATATCAATTAAATGTCATACCTTGTTCATTATAAAAAGAGTTGGTGGCCTTATAACTAAACTTTCAAGCTCCATCTCTATGATTAGACTTAACCTTCATATTATCTTGGATTAGGTATGAACATGCTTAGAAAATATATTGAATTGTATAATCTGTCCTCTATGACATTATCTTAAAAGGATGGGAAATAATCATCTTTATGAATCTCTCATTTTTGGACCATGCTAAAATGTGATGGTCATAGGTTTGAACCTTGTCTCCAATAGAAAGCTCATATATCCTTGAGTTATTACTATTCATTATTGATAAGGACCATGGAATTATAAAATCAAATTATTCACATATTAACCATTATCTGGTACTTCTATGAGGACTTGTCACCTTTTTATCATGATGAGATAATTTTATCATTCTACATTATTACTCTACATGAAGAGTTATGTTGTTTATCTAACTTTGATAGGAAACAAATAAAAATGAAGTGAGTAATTGAGCATTATTTTAGTTGAATATTATATGGAGTATTGAATCTTTGAGGTGTTAATCTTCCATGTGGTTTAGGAATAGAGGAATGTAAAAATAAGTTAACTATGGCTAAAACCAACCTAACAAAAAAAATCTTAAGATCCTTCTCCTGTCTAGAGTTCTTAAATGTATCCATCTTATTTGTGGCTTGTGCTACCAATTAATCACCATTCGATGATTATGGTCAATATTCATGAACTATCACTTACTAGATGAGAGGATATAAAGTAACCATGACATCTATTCTTGACAACAAATAAACTACAGAATTTGTTAAGGGGATTCATTTCCTTTTTATAATATTATTTTTATATGTATGTGGATATTAATATATAAAAAATTAGTCATGTTTTTTTGGGTATGTGGTGAGGACATGTGTTACACTATCCAAGTCTCCAAAATATAAATGACAAAAATCAGCTTTGTCCATTCTTACCATGTAACTTGTAGGGGGTCTCCTAACAAGCTGGTCATGATGTCTCGTCCTTCAAATCTCTTTTTCATTTTTCTCATGCTCACACAAACATTACCAAACATAATGTTAAATGAAGATGTAGTACCCTCTTCATCAATTAAGTCATGCCAAATGACTTCCTTTCTTGCCAACTTTACAAGGGATCTCCCAAATAAACATACACATGGAACAAACAAGTTAGGAAAATCATTGGTGTTTAATACACCCCTTTTAGCCACTTGTTAGGTTCTATGATACTTTCTTGATGTCTTGATCCTTCCTTTCTATCTATTTCACACAATGGATTGCCTTTTACCTTCTACAATAAGTTGGAATCTTGATCTTCTCCCTTATTTCTTTTGATTGTATGTAAGTCTATCATAGTGTTCTTTTCCTTCAAGCATTCCTTCATCTCATTGTGCCTTAATCTATCAAGAAGCCCCTTTGTGCCATCCAAACTTATCAAGGCTTTCACGTCCTTCTTATTTTTGATTAAGAATTGTTCCTTCCAAGCTATTTCATCAAATCTAGAGTCATGCAACAAATTTAAAAAATTATTACTAAACAAAAATCATCATTCAACTCATTCATTTTTATGAATATCTCAGTTTCTTTGGCTTCTTCAAAATCATCTTTTTGAATAGCAAAGTTTGGGGTACTTGGCTGCCCCAAATCACCTAGCATATTTTCATTTTCATCCATCATTTTCAGCCCTCTTTTATGTTCCAAAAATTTTAGTTCTCACAACTTCCCACTCTAGGCTGTCCCAAAGTGTCATGTTTTTTTAGCTCATCTTCCTCCTTCAAATCTTATTTTTCTATTTCATTGGCCTCTTTATAGGAACCCTCGTGAAGGGATATCCCTTCATTCTTTTCCTCTAACTCTCTATTTATTTCAATACTCTCTTCCTCTATATGATCCACTATCAAATAAGGCCTCAATTTCCCCTCACAATTAATTGCAACATTTTCAAACAATATATGTGCAATTGGAAAAAAAATCTTTTCTAGCCTCAAACCTATCAACAAGATAGATAATAATGGCTTGGAAATATCATCACTTTCATTTAATGTCAAGGTCAATATTATCTACATAGAAGCTAAAACATTCTTGGTAGGATTCTTACAAGCAATTATAAATAAATGTTGAAACATCTTAACAATAAGTTCATCACACTCCATATCTAACATCAAAATACATGACCTAGTTGAAGCCATAGTTTCTAGGATGTTGATCCTTCTAGAAAAGGAGTGTTCTATGTCCTCTTTGAGACCTTAGAAGCTCTCCACAATCAACAAAAATATCTCTCTCATGATTTTATCACTTTAGGGAACTTTGGGAACCATTAGTCTTAAAACCTCATTAATACAACTAGTAACCAAGATCCTTACCTCCTCATCTATGTCTTTTAAGAATTCATGTTAAACCAAGTAAGTATTTGAGGGTTTTACCACCCAATGTATGGTCTTATATTGTGATTGGTTTACCTTGGATAACCTCTTTTATATTTCTTTCAAGGTGCTAATTATATCCTTCACTAGTTGGCATAGGTTCCCTAGCCTTCTACTTGTATTGTAGATCCTTTCTTTCTCCATTTCTTCGATGGCTTTTTCATCTTCCCTGATAACATCAAATATTTTTATTTGATTTCAATGAAACCTCACAGGTAGACAAGATCAGTGCTTTGATACCTCTGTAATATCCCTAAATGGTATGATTTAACCAAAAAAGGGTTTCCCCTAAAATCCACAAAATTTTGAATTTTTGAATTTAGAAATTAGAAAACTCTAGCATGTAAGAAATGATCCAAAACCCTTACCAAATCCAAATAAACCCTTGGCACTAATATGCAAGAGATATATAGATAATTTCTAGCAACCAATTCATCTAGAATTCACCTTAATACTTAAAAATATGAGCAACAAATTTAAAATGTAAAAGATGTACCTTTTTACCAATTTTTTAGGATCAATTGTTATTTTATGATAGCTAGAAAAATACAAATTTTATATCAAATATATTTGTTGTTCCTCACTTAATTTTTTCTTCAAACCCTTACCAATAGCATGCCATATGTGTCAAAAATAAAGGAAAATTTGTAGTAATCCCCTAGGCCATCCAAAGTGGCCCAAAAGTCCTTCTAAGCAAGTTTCCCAAGTCACCAAGGTGTAGAATAAATTACAAAATATTTATTAGACAAAATTCTACCTTTCACAAGTCAATTTGATCAATAAACCATGTCAATAAATTAAATAATAATTCTAGAAATTATTATTTAATATCATAGCAAGTTAGAGCCTCAAAACTTCACAAAACCTAATGCCAATATTTAGAAAAAAATATCAATAAATTTTAGAATATTAAATTGATCAACTAAACCCAAAAAGTATCTCAAAACACTCCTAAAAGCCTCCCAAACCAAGTCAACCCACTTATAAAATTAATGTAAATATTAATCATAATTATTATGGTCAAATTAGATATCATATTGTCCACCAAACCCTCTCAACAAGCACACAATCAAATCATCCCACTCTAGAGCAGGTATTAAATCCATCTTAGCAATAGGTGGCATCAAAAGACACCTTTTGTAGAATAATCAGCTCCAAATCTACAAACACTTATTAGGCATATATCCCAATATTTTCTTCAAGCATGAAGAATCAATATCAATTTTTAATATATCTTCAATTTAGATCTTCATCATGTATTTATACCTTTCAAAGGGGGAGAAGCCACCTTGTGGGGGTGGGGTAAATACCTTTTTGGACTCTCCTTGCCAAATTTTTAGAATATCTTCTCTTTTCTTTTGATCACTTTCAAGTTGACATTCCTTTTTTGCAAATAATAATATTAAATTAATTAATTACTTAATTAATAAATAGTAATTAAAATTAATTTTAGGTAATAATCCAATAATTATTTCTTTTAAATACCATACTGGTAAAAACCACTTTTAAGAATATTCTATTAATTAACAAGAATTGCCTTATATGGACAAATAATAAAAATCACTATTCAAGCAATTATAATTAATTAATAAAATAAAACTCCAAAAGGAATCCTTTAGTCTATGGGGAAAGTAGACTAAAGGTCTTTAGTACCTACTCATAATTGATTTGGAAATGGGGACATTATATAGAGCCCACCCCTGATTAAGCTTTTAATCTATCCCCTTTGTTGGTAAATAGAACTTTCTCCACCCTTTCCCCTTTGATGAAGATCAAAGTTACTCTAGACTCGACAACTAAGAAGAAAGGTAGAAGAATCAAGGGAGAAAGACTTAGATTGGATGTTGCTAAATTGGTTAAGGATGGATCTCAGTGGATAATGGAAGGGATTCTCTCCCATTAGAGAAGAAGAGGCCCAACCATGGGTTAATTATTTACCTCTGTTCCTTCTGATTAGTTTGCTACTTGGTTTTTTGGTTTCAATAGTATTTACATTGAGCATGGGTGTTGATCCTTCTCCTTGGTAATTATTTTGGCCATATTTTGTATATCTTCTAGTGGATCTCTAGTGAAAGGTTATTTGGTTTGCAGTTGTTGACAATTATAGACTGTTGTTTGAAAGTATTATCTTTCTCGATCGCTTTGTTGCTTATGTATATCTTGTGTTGTCTTATGTAGTTTAGTTTGGGTAGGAGTTGGTTGGCCTTCTTCTATATCAGGTTAGAGGACTCATCAAAACCTTATTTTTCACCCATCAAATAAAAATATTGAGTTCAATTGTAATGAATTATGTTAGATTCAAACCAATATTAAACATTTATGTTAGATTTAATTTCGGTTAAAAATATTTACCATTCTTTTAAAATATAAATGTTAGATTTGATTTCAATTAAAAACATTTATCTATCTTTTAAAATATTAAATAAATAAACTTCTCTTAATTTGAATCTAACAATATTTAACAAGATTAAAAAAATACACTCAAAAGAAATTATAAATACCTTACCAAACACCATAAATTAATATTTTAGTGAGAACTTATTGACCTTGAGTTAAATTTTTATATATAAAAGATTAAATTGTATGAGCTCTAATTTTTTTAAATTTTTACTATAAAATCTTTATTAAATAAAGGAAGAGAAGGATATAGTCCACTCATTTTCAATCCAAGACACCTAACGAGGTGACATTTAACTTTATATTATCTTTATGAAGATTTATAGGTCACATGTCACTATCCATAAAAAAGTTGAAATGTTTTTATCTATGATTCCTTTTATATCTTCCCTATTTATGAGACAAACATTTTCTATTCTATAGTAATCAATTAAACATTTGAAGTGGCATCTTATTTATGGGACAAACATTTTCCATTCTATAGTATTTAGATTAATCATTTGTAGTGGCATGTCTTTTTTATATATTTTATATTAAGAATCTAATCCATTCCACCACTGCTCTAATTTTTAAAAGCTTTGGATCTCCTCAGGATCTATTTTTACACCCCCCCCTCTGGTGGATGCATTTTGTTTGTCTTCTTAGTCCTCTGTAATGAATATTCTATTGGGTGATGTTCATATTTAGGTCACCACATAAGTTTTAGAGTTGAAAACCCTCAACACTCCCCTGCTTGAGATAGAAGTGGATATTGGAAACAAATTCCTATTCATGAAATGTGAAGGGTCTTTCGTTTCTCCTTTTGCTCTTAGCTTGTGCCTCTAAGGCATGGTGTTCCATCACTCCTCCTTCCTTCTCCTTACTTGGAGCTGGTTTCATCTTGGTGGAATTTCAGAGCCCATTTGATAGGGATTTTGTTTGGAATTCTAGCCCATGGTTATACAACTATTTTAGCTTATTCTTCTGCCCTTAGAACCCCTTCTTCTTGCCAGAGCAAATTCATCTTAATGATGTCTTGATATAGTTTTGTCTTTTTTTTTTTCCTCCAGTGATGAGGAATGGGAGTTTCATCAAATTCTTAGTGGACAAAGTAGGTTCCTTCATAAATATTGATGATGTTTCTTTGGGCCCCAACTATGTTTGAGTTTATGCATTCATTGATCTCTCAAAGTCAATGTCCTTCTCCGGCAACTTGTTCTCATTGTGCAGCTCATGGATTCAACATCTCAATTATTAAGGCCTTCTTTTATGTTGCTTCCATTTCCATCTCCCTAGTTACTACATCTCTATTATCCTTCTAAGTCCTGATAATGTCCTTAGAAATTTTGGAAGAGGAAAGAAAGTGTTGACCCAAATTTCAAGTGGCATAATCAAGAAAAATTCTACCACTCCCCTTTCTCTCACTTTGGATCATTTACAAACACGGTTGTTATTGAGGGATGTCCTAAGATTATGCCCCTAATTCTCCTCCCCTTCCCCTTATCTTCCTTCAATCCCCCCTCTCTACCCCAATCCCTCTTATTTTTAAATGATCCTTTGAAGGAAGTTCTAACCTCTCGGTCGACCCCTCCTCAAGTGGGCTCCTATTGGGCACCCCTACCAGGCCTTCTAAGCTTCATGTAGATGTTGGTGTCTCTTCAAAAAATAAAGGGTCCATATCAAAGGTGGAATTATTGAGGGTAGAATCACACTCTCTTATTAGCAATGGTTCCCACTAGACCATGAAAGATCTCCTCTCTAGGCGAGGGAGATGGGTAGTCTCGGCTTGCAGTTAATCCCTTCAAGTGCATGGCTGATAGTTCTTGTTCTTGGATGGTGTTTTGTTTTGCCCCTATCTTTGCGACCTTTTTGGTGTTTTTTCATTGGTTATTTATCTTTAGGGTTTTTGTTGAAGATTGGTTGAATATTAGTGGTTTCAAATTTTCTTCACTTTGGTGTTCTTTCATTTTTTAGGTGTTTATTTTGTTGTTTGTTTCTTCCCTCTCTTGTTGTGCTGCCTTTCATGAGATGGAGGCCCTTGTGTTTATGAGAAACTCAAATCCTAAAATCCCTAAATCTAAATATCTTAGAAACCCAAATACTGAATATGAGAAACTCGGGAAACACCAAGCCAAAATACCTTGAAATATTGAACCTCAAAATTTGAAAACATTCCAAAGGTTAGAAAAATTTGGATACATTTCATGTTCTATTTTTCATGTTATTAGGAAAATTTTCAATATATATTTTCTATTAGCAAAAAAAGTGTACATGCTCTTGGCAAAATTAGAAGCGTTCGATTTATACATTGCAGAAAGATTCTCAAACTATACAAAATTGTGAAAGAGAAACATTCTAATTTTGACAAGTAAAAATATAGATGTATATGCAAGCATAACCTTTTTTAAAAATCTAAAAAAATATAATTTTGAAAGCAACCATAATTTCAATTTGAAACCTTTTGCAATGGTAGTGTGTAAAATGAACTTTTTTTTTTTTTTTTTATAAGGTGAAATTTTAAGCAGAGTGATAAAAAAGGTAAATAATTATGATAAATGTAAATATATGTATATATACATATTATATTTAATATTATATTTTATTATTATGAATTACATTAGTATTAGAAGAATAATGTTGAGTAAATAATATATCGTAAAAAAAAAGATAGTTTAGGTCGACCATCAAATTTAGTCCTTGTTAATAATTCATTTAAAATATAGTTTAAATATCCTTTACTTCAAACATTAGCTTTGAATAACATATATGAGATGTTCTTAGAAATTATTTGCTATTATCTTTTTTACTATCCTCTGATTTCGTAGTGCCTTTATTTTTTAGTATGTATGCTGCAATTTTTTTTTTAAATTATGACAAATTGAGGGTTTTGAAAGGTCCTAAAACCTTGTACAAAGATGTAAAGATAGAAACAACTAATAACAACAATGAACACAACTAAATATTGAGCCCAACAAACCACCAAGCCAAGAACAAACTAAAACTCAATAAAACACCAGCTCACTTCTAACTAACATACAAATGGTCAATAGTAATAGTTATGAGTATCTAGATCTGGATCTAGCAATCTACTTCAATTTTGTACTCCTTGTTACTCTAACACCTGGTTGAACTATTCTCTTTCAGTTTGACACCAAATCTCAATCATCATCACCCTCTCCATCCTCATGGATAAACTTTGTCTCAGACCCTGCTAACCCCTTTCTAGCATACTCTTTATACTTAGATCCCTCCAAAAATGTAAAAACCCTCAAATTCCTTACATCTATCTTAGTAGTCAGATATTGATTTTTGATTTGTGTCTTTGGAACTATAGGACCATTATTTTCCTCTCCTCCTTGTTGCTAACCATGATCTTGATATTCCATGTCTTCAATTGCTCCTTGCTAAATATATATAGCCTCTTCCTCCTCCATCATTTTAGCCTCAAAGACCTTCTTTATCCTCATGATGATCTCGATCCTAGTCTTCTATGTCTCCAAGCTCTCCATCCTCGAGATATTTTGAATCTTTTTCCTCCCCCATCATTGTAACCTCATAACTATCTTCATTTTCCTCATGATGCCTTAATTTCAAAGCATTCGAACTACAAAGCCCACCTTTAATTATGCCTATAATTTTTTCTTCTTGTTTTTTTAACCATTTGGTATTATGGCCTTTAGATCTTCTTCATGTTCTTTGGCCAGTTCCTCATCTTCTTTTTGTCCTTGGTTTCTTTCTTTCCCTACATCTTGGGATTAAAAGTCTTCTTTCTTTTTCAAAACCTGGTTTTCTTTTCTTTTTGATGGAAAAGTATTGGTTTCATGGCCCATCTTCTTATATCCTAGAAAAACCATAGATCTACATTCATATTCAATTAATTGGGTCCATATTCCGTACTTGGAATAGAACATTAATCATTGATGAAATATCCTTGTTAATAGAGACGCTCTCACAGAACCTAACATAGATCAATCTTCTTTTATTTTTGGTTACCAGGTCAAAATCTAGGATCTACACTATAGCTTTAGTGATTCTTGTCAAAAAATTTGCTTCTCAACACTTGAGGGGAAGGCTTGAGAGACTAACCCAAACTTGGATTTCATTGAATAGTTCCAAATTTGAATAAAACCCTAGTTTCCATTTTTCAATGCCGAATTGGATGTTTCCAAGAGCTAAAAATCCCCTAATAGATTACTAGTACAATCAACCTTATTATAGAAATAAATTAAGAATAAACCTTGGGGAAAAGCAAATATCTCTACTTGGCCCTTAGGCTTCCATTTTCTAATTACCCATTCTCTAGAAATATCTATGTTTGGTTGTGAACCCAATAACTTGTCGATCAAGGAGTTATCTAGTCTAATATGAGATCGTTCCACTATCTTGTCATGGATAGTTATGTAGATAACACCATCCTCTTTGACCACCACTAATGCCTCATGAATCTGATTAGAATCTAGGAATGACATTTTTTTTGAAAGCCTATTTGTCCAAGATCATTGGTCGGGATTGGATGGAACCAATTACAGATCTCCATGGATGACCTGTACTAGGGGTAGAGGTTTTATTGGTAATGTTCCAAATGATGACATGGGAATGGGAATCAACTCTATAGGGGTCATAACATTGTCATTATCGACTACACCCAATAATTAGAAAGTATTAGTCATTGTCAAGAAATTTGCCGAGATTTATCTCAAACCTTACATTGGAGAGCTTTCGTTGAGTACATTGTGTAGGTCACAAGGGCTAAGTAGGGCCACAAGTTATAGGGATGAAGAAGTGCCATGGTTGAAAAAGGATGAAGCATTAGGTTGTGCCCCAACAGTAGGTTGCAGATCTCTCTTCCTTCACGTTGCTTCGAGCATTTTTTTTTATAGTTTTAAATCAAAATTATAGTAGGGAATATCTTTTGAGAGGTACATAACAAGGAGGATTCATCATACAGTGACTTTGGAATAGATAAAAGATAAAGGACATGTTATAGTTGGTAAGAAATGTGTGTTAAATTAAGTAGAGTTCTTAGAAGAAATGAAATATTTTGTATTTATGTTCTCCTTGATTCTGTTTCTTGGGGGAATGGGGAAATGCGAGAATAGGGGATCGAAGGGTGTAAACTTGTCTCCTTGGAATATAACCTATTTTAAAAAATAATCACTTTAAATGTGAAATGATTGATGATGCTTACTAAAAGAAAGTGATCCATATTTATATGATAAATGTATGTTCAAGTTATATATGATATATACGTTTTAGTTTTTTAATATGAATTTGGCATTTATAATTATTTTATCAAATCCATAAACCATAGTGAAATAAATATTATTAATTCAATAATCTTTATCAAACATAAATTTTAATTTGAAAAAATACCATACATATAATAAATAAATCTATATTTAAAATTAAAATAATTTTAAAGTCAATAACTATAAATTTTTAACTTTTGAAATGTAAGAGTTCTCACTTTTTATATATACTTTTGCATATATATATAGACACATCTCAAGAAAAATAAAATATTATTATTATTTAACCTAATAAAGTAAATGCCCCTCTTTTTTCTCCTCTTCTCATCGTAATATTTTTTTTTCCGTGTGGATAAATACAATAGTATTAGTTGGTTGTACACTTAAGCGAATATATAATCCTTCAACAATGATTTTTAATTTTGATTAACATTTAAAAAAAAATTAAAATCTTATTTTTAAATAAATTTAATGGAACAATAAAGGTTATTTTTTTTAATAATTTTATATTTTTGATTTTTAATATTAAACAAATATTTAAATAAAATTTAGTGTGAATTAATATCATTTTTAAATAAATTTATTGAAATAATAAGTATCTCATTTTTATTAATAATTTTATATTTTCAAAGTTTATAATATTGGACACAAAATAAATTATTTTAAATAATCTATCCAAAAATAGAATTGATATGTAATGAAAGCATACTCAAATTCTTTTATATAAATAATATTATTCAAATATAAGATGTTATAAATGAATCAATTAAAAAATAATTGTTATAATTTTTCTATTAAATATAGTTTAAAGATGAAGATTTCTATTAAATTATTTATATATATATATTTTGTGAATCATCATTTGGATGAAAGAGTAAATAGATTTCATATTCAAATTTATATTTATAAATATTAACAATAAAATGGTGTATAGTTAAATAATTGAGACAAATGAAAAAAATCTTAAATAAGATAATTTGAATAAAAATATGTTAATTAAAAAGAGGAAACTAAAAAAAATATTTTTTTAATTTATTATGATTAAAAAATAAAAGTTAATACCTCTAAAAATGATGGTAATAAAAGTTAGTATTATTAATTATTATCCAAATTAAAAGAGCAAGAAGAAATATCAAGATTTGCTTACAAAATAATTGGTCATCATTACAAAGCTTAATCATTAAGCTAAACTTCAATGGTATTGTAAAAGGTAATCATGGATGGATAGGAGAAAAAGTAATTTTTAGAAATGACAAAAGCTCCCCTTTTCTTGGTTTTAATGAAGTCTTGTGGATATGCACAAACAACTTTGTCGAGTTTAAATTTTTATGGAGAGGTATAAAACTAGCTCTTAAAATTAACTAGACCAATATTACTATTAAAAGAGACTCAAGATAAATTTTAGATGCTTTAAGAAAAGATTGCATTAAAAATAGAAAATTTTCTTACTATAATTTAAAAATGTAAATAACTTTTTTGCAATTTTTTTAGTTTGCCAAATCAATCATATCAAATAGAATGGTATTTAAGTGGACTCTCAGCGCGGTAAAGGATAAATTTCTAATTGTAAAGGAACAAAACTCCAATTTTCGTCAATGAATATAATTATGATTTTGAATTGGGTGTTGAGCTTTTTTATTTGGAAATTTATGATGAATTGTATAATAAATTAGAAATTATGAAGGATTTGATAGGGTAGAAGCATGTGACATGAGTGATTAGTTTAAGTTATCATCATTCATCTAAACTCTTATCATTTTTGGTGAGCAAAGGACGATGTGGGGAGCTCAAGACGACTCACATGTATGCCCTCCCTCCTTTTGGATTTATAAAATAAATTTTACTAATTTATTTTTATCAATCAATTTAGATGTTCAATAAATCACAAAAAAATATTTTTTCAATCTCTTAATTGATTAATACATGAAAAGAATTTAAAGAATTTCCCAATTTAAAAATATGATTAAATTTTCTTGTGCTCATTTTTATAGGTATTAACTTTTAATATTTTTAACAATAAAAATAATGTTTTATTTAGTTTCCTCTTCTTAATTAACATATTTTTATTCAAATTATTTCATTTAAAAATTTTCTTTTTTCTTTTTTCATTTTTTTCAAATATTTAATTATCCAACATTTTATTGCTAACATTTATAATAAAAATCTGGATCTATAATATAATTATCCTAACAATAATTTACAAAGTATAATATAAAATATTAATTTAAAAATCTTTTACATAATTTTGTTAAAAATATTCATCTTTACATTATACAGTGTGGAACTACCATCTCTTAAAAAGATTAAATGAAATATTATTATTATTAATTAATTAATTTCAAATATTATTATAAATATTAATTAATACAATAAACTAATATTAAATTATTTTTTAAATTATTAATAAATTTAAAAAAATCAAAAACTATTTTTTTAAAATTAGAAAAATCATATTAAACTTAAAAGAAAATATAAAAAATTCGTATTAAAAAAATGATTGAATATTAAATTTTCTCTCATTATATAACAATAATATATTATTAAAAAAATTCATAATGATTAATTCATTTCCCTATCATAATTATAAATTATTTTTATAAATACTTGCCGGTCTCTATCCCATCATATAAGAATAAAACATCAAACTAAAAACAATTCATAATGATTAATTCCTCTCAATTGGGAAAGTGTAATGAGCAATTTCTTATAAAATATGTGGAATGTAATGATGACACCCACATGATAAAACTGACATTTTCTTGGAATGTTTTTTTAAAGAGTACCTCATCATGTAAAATCTTTCTCAAAAATAATTTTATTTATTTATTATTTATATTTATTTTATTTTATATTTTTGTAAAACTAACAATATATAATTTGAATAATGATTACGCTTTTCTCTTTTTTATTTATATTATTTTTGTAAGATCAAAATCTTTCAACTTTTAAAAAGGTAAATAAGTAAAGGTTGTATAATATATACATCACATAAATATGAAGTTAAAATTATATCAAATGAAACTTAGGAGATAAGTTGTAAAATCTTTTTTACTATCATTTAAAGAAACAAATGTGGGGATGAAATTTATGAGTGAGGTTTTTTTATAACATATGACAAGCCTCTTGCATGCTTACATTATGGTCAATGATGCTTTCTGTCAAAAGTTTATAGTATTCAATTGAAGTGGGTTCATTTGAATTTAAGGGATGGGCTTACTTAGAGGGAAAGTAGTTATCACTCTCATGAAGATGAGGAGGAGAAGAAGATTCTTTCCTATGCATAAGATATGACATTAAAACTTGAAAAATAGTTGTTAACTTATGTGCTAAATCCTCTATATGTGTAAGGGTTTGCTTGTTAATGGAATTCTACATAAGAGAAAGATAACATTCTATGAAATATGACATAGATTGCAATTGATATAAAACATCATCTATACATATGTTTATGCCTTTTCTAAGTTCAATCCAAATTAAAGGGAACAAGCATGTGAATGAAAGTATTAAACTTTGTAACAAAAAGTGATATACTTATTCAATCTTTATTATCAAGATTAGATCAAATACAATTAGAAAGTGTATAGATTTGAACTATGAATGCTGAAAAATATAAACTTTAGGGTTATATAGGGTTAGGATTTGAGCAATGTTCGAGGTAAGTCAGGCTAATCAAATATTTTAACCTTTTAGAATTTAGATGTATGTAAATCCTATGTTTGTAAAAGCGTTGATGTAGATTAAATCAAGGAAATAATATGTAATAAATACAACCATTGCTTTGTTACATACTAGACTAGCTTTGACTTTTCTAAAACTAGTAATAAATAGTTCAAATAAAGAATTAGTTGAAAAACACTTGGTATGGATGATCTGAGTGTTGGAAACTGAGATGGAAGTTGTCTAAGTGTCAAAAATTGGATCCTTGTGTTAGAACCCCTCTTGGATAGTAGTGCCACAATTGGACAATATCACCATTATTGACAAGTGGTGGTAGTGTCCTTTGTGTAGGACTGTCTCAAACTTCTAGGTACATCTATGTCTAGATCTCTAGGGTCTATTCTTATGTGCATGAGTTCTAAAACCCTATATTGTGCCTATAATAACTAATTTATTGTGTAATTCTTAATCCTCCATATAACTAGGGCATGAGCTAAAAAATATATTTGTTAGTAGCGTAGGCTAGACATTCTCAACACCCCATTGTGAATAGAGTTGTCTACATACCAATACTCCGAGGAGGGATCAAGCCTGATATAGTTCTCCTCACCTAAGTACTGGTGCAAGTGCAAGTGATGCTAGTATGATAGTGGCCTTGAGTGCCTTGAGTGTGATGAGACTAAAAATATATAAAATCCAAGCATAGGGCTATTGTAGATGGTGGTATGCAGAAATAAGGTAGAATAAGGATTGATAACCTTAATTGTGCTCAACTTTTTCTATGTTTGTGTATTTTGTATATGATTCCATCTAATGGATAGAGGCTAAAAATCATGTATTTCCATTGATCTATTTCTTGTGTGAGTAATAAAAGGTGGCTAGGCCGATCTTAGGAGGATTTAGTTTTGAAAAGATATCTATTTGGAAAAGCTAGGTCAAAGAACATTAGCACCATTTTGGGGACACTAGTGTCCTTATTATGGTGCTAATGTCCAACTAGCAGAACACTAGGCATGAAGGGCTAGGATCACAGAATGAGGGTTTGAAACTATTTTGTAACTAATTAGGGATGCCTATGGCCCACACAAAGGTTGAATAAATACAATAAGAGGCTCTAGAATAGGTTTAGGACTAAGCTAAGAATATGTAATCTCAAGTAGTACTCTCAACACTCAAATACCACTTTTGGGTAATTATCATCATGACATATGTAAGTTTATTTGTAAACATTACTCCATTTTTTTGTTTTTCTATTTAATTCTAAGTCTATTTTCAATTACTTATATTTTTTTAGGAAGCCAATATCTAAATCACATCACTTGGTTATTAATTTAATAATTAAATATTAAATTATAATTCTCAGATTAAGTTTAATGATGTTTAATTTGAGTTTAAAAATTTAGAAGTACATTGTATTTTTTTAATAATAACTTGTTTATTTGTATTTTTGTTTATATAGGGATTATCAAGGGCCTCCTGAAGTAGCCTTCATATATATTATTTATACTATTATGTTTTTCAATTACTATTTTTTAAAATGTAAAACTTGATCTATAATATGGGATTTATTTTGTAGGTAATAAGGCATTCAAGGCATGACAATGATGACAGTGATAGATGATAAGGATGATGGTGGTGGTCGTGTTGGTGGTGTATGTAGAGAGGATGATGATGATGATGATGATGATGACGACTATTAGATATATTATTTTATTTTTTTATGATGGGTTGTATGCCCTTAAAATATGTTATAAATTATTATTTAATATTTAATTATTTTATAATGATATTATAAATATTTCAAGTATAATAAAATCTCATTTAATGTTTATGATAAATGCAAATTTGAAAGTAGTTGTAGGTACCTTAAAAAAATCAAAATTATTAATATGTTTCTTGTTGATATTTTATATTATTTAAAAAAATATATAATATATATAAATTTTAATTTTTTTAAGATTGGTATTCACTTTTGACCAAAACTACGAACCAATCTGGGACATAATCGGGAGCCCAAATCCCCAAGTGATTATGGGACATAATCGGGAGCCCAAATCCCCAAGTGATCATCTATCAAATGTACCAAATATACCAATAACGGTCATAATCGATCCAGGAATACTCACAATGACTACTACTAGCCCAAAAATACTAATGATGACTAGTCTCAGATACTTTAGTGAGATTTGAATCTATGTAGAATTTGAAACAATAAAGCCATTTTACCAACTCACCCACATCTTATTAGTATAAATTTTAATTATTAGACATTATTAAAAACATTATTTAGTCTAAGTGTATTTTTTATCAATTATTAAAATTATTAATTTGCATTTTCTATATAATTAGAACTTATTATATTTTTATATATTAATATATATTAAATTTCATTTTTTTAAATAATAAATTATGGGGCAACCTATGTCACTTGAGAAATTCAAACTAGTTGATGCAACAATTATAATGCAATTTTTTCCCTTTAAATTAAAATGGTCAAACACGATAAAATTTAAATTTTTAATATAATTTTGGATGATGCATATAATGTTCACTAAAAAAAAATTATTTAATGTCCAAAACCATTTAATCAATATTTTTTGGTTTGATCAATATTTCTAATACAATTTATGTTAGGGTAAATCCTACGACATATTTTATTTCAATTTATAATATTAAATTTAATAAGATACAATAATTGTAATTAAAAATGATTTCCACCATTTAAATGCTGAATTATTTTACTTCAGTAGTAGATTAGAGAGCACAATATATATTTTCTTGCATGCTCTAGATAATTATTTAAAAATTCTATTTTCATTAAAGAAAATAATTAAAATTTTAATTTAAAGAATAATATATTAAATTATATAAAAATAAATAATTTAATTAAAAAATAATATATTATATAAAAATAAACAATTAAATAAGACATAATCCTAACAAAGAAAGATATACTTTACTATAAATTTTCTTAAAAACTTATTTATTTTAATATATCCTCATTTAATAGTTAACTTCAAATTTTCATTTAGTTATAAATTCAACAATACTATAAATAATTCCACCTCACCTTCACGTTAGGAAACACAATACGTATTTTTCATGTGATCCAATTGAGTGTTCAAAATTATTTTATCATTTGAGAGGAAAAAATTAAAAAATATAGATAATATATTATATTATATTAAAAAAATAATTAAATAATTAAAGAAGGTATAATCATTATATAAAACATTATAATTTATCATTTTTTTAAAAATTTGTTTATTCTAATATTTTTAAATTATTCAATGTTTAAATTTTAAATTATTATTTAATTGTAAATTCAATATTATTATAAATTAGTATACATATCTTAAATAAATTTATGGAAAATATATTAATAGATATCATTCACGATGTATATGTATCATATTAAATTTTTGGCATAAATTGTGTTGAGATTGATATTTTTTAATATATTTTATATAAATTTATCTAAGATCTCTGTGTTGGTTTTAATATTCTCTTAAAATAGAAAGACTTGAATCACTTAATTAAAAAATGACTTTACGTCTATATTTTTTTTATTGAGACTTTGCTTTTACACAGATTGGTTGTACAAAATGCTTCTTTGACTTAGTGCCAAAGACTAAGAGGTATCCATTCTACCAAATTTCCCTGAATAATGATCTCGACCTCATCCTTTTTTGGTATCTTCTAGAATTTGTATCTTGATAAATGGTTAGACAATACCTTTTACACCATCATCCTCACCATTGGAGGATAACCCACTTGATACTTGACGTCTATATTGAATGATATAATAAAATAGTAAAAAAAATCCTTCAAGAAAAGAGACTAGTAATTAAAAGGTTTGATAGTTGTGAAGGTTCATATAAATTATTAGATGTGGGTTTCAAAAACTTGATTTGATGGTTGTATGATTATATGTGTGTTTTTAGGAGATCGTATTACTTATTCACATACACAAATTTTACATGATTTAAATGCGTGTCTAAAATTCTTATAGAATATTAAAAGGAAATAATTTAAAGTGTGATTTAAAAATAGATAATATATAAAAAAATATAAAAAGAAATAGTTAAATAATTACAAGAATTTTTTTAGAATTGTGTTGTATTTAAAAGACTAATAAAATATAAAGTAATTTTTTTCCAAAAAAAATATTCCAATTAAATTGTGTTGTATTTAATGGATTTATAAAATATAATGTAATTTTTTTTTCAAAAAAATATTCTTCTAATTTTATGGACTATGAAACTTTAAATTCTTTAAATTAAATAATTAATTAATAAAATATAAATAAATTAATAAAACAAATTAACATTCTCAACAATTATTTTTATTAAATTTAATTTTAATTAAAAATATTTACCAATCTTTTAAATAAATAAATAAATCCCGCTTAATTTGAATCTCGCAATATTCATTGTAAGTTAAAACTTTTATATATACAAAAAGTTTTGTGGATTCTTTAAGCTTATTAAAATTTCACTATAACACCAAGATAAAGGAGATGGCCATGTGCAATTAAAGTTTTGTGGACTCTTTAAGCTTATTAAAATTTCACTATAACACCAAGACAAGGAGATGGCCATGTGCAATTATTTTCAATCCAAAAGTTGAAATGTTTTTATGTCTTCCTTCTTTATGGGACAAACATTTTCCATTCTATAGTAGTCAAATAGAACACCTCTATTATTGTCCATTGAATTTTATTTTATTTATTTTTATTTTTTGTTTGGATTGATGCTAGTAAATTAAACACTTGCAGTGATATATTTCACTTGGGCATCTTCCAAACCAAGAGTCATTTTGGAGGAAGTTAAAAGGAAGAGTATTAAATATAAATATAATTAAAAGTTAGTTTTTTTAAAATATTATAATTATTTGTTGGTTTTTTTTTAAATATTATAGTTATTTTTTGAAAAAAAATCTCTAAAATTAATGAGATTGACACATAGAATTTTAAAATAAAATAATTTAAAATTAAAATTTTGTAATAAAATTTAATAAAAATAAAATTGATATGAAATGTTTTATAAATTAAAAATTATAAATAAAAAATAAAAAATTTCAAAAATTAAAATTTGAATTTTGAAATCTTTAACCTTAAAATTTAAAATCCAAAAACTGAAATCTCCAATTTTGCAACCCAAAATTTTTAAATCTGAAAATCCTAAAAACTCATGAAACATTAAAATACTAAAACCTTGAATTTCAAATTTCCAAACATGAAAACTCCAAAAAACTTGGAATATGAAATGCATGAATACCAAAACTCAAAAATCCTAAATCTATAAATTCTAAAAACAAAAAAAATAAAATGAAACAAAATACCTTAGAAACTTGAAACCAAACTCAAAAAACTAGAACCTTGAAAGATGAATTTTCCAAATATTAAAATCTTAAAATTATATAAAACCTGATAATTACAAAACTAGGGATAAAAAATTTATAAAACCTAAAACTTGGAAACCTCAAAAACTATAACTCTGAAACTTGAAAACTTGGACTCAAAACTTAAAAGACTTAAAAAACAAAATTCGAAACTTAAATTGGAAACCTACAATTTTAAACTTATAAGTGATGTAGGATCATCTAGGTCCACGTATAATTTTGCATCAAATAAAAACATGTGTAGATAGTTTTAATAAAGTGCAATAACATCTTTAAATTATTTGGTGGTTTGTAGTATGGTTGAAAGCATCATGATTATCTATCTTAGTCACCACATGTTTTATTTTCTTTCCATTTTGCTCTAGTGTATATATGTTTCGAGGGTTCCTTGCTTACATTGGTTTCTTACTGCAAATGCTCTGTGGTAATCCATAGTGGGTCCTTTTTTATGGGGTTAGTTTCACTCAATTACATAATTTTAATGAAGTTAGTTTTGCACTTTGTCTTTATATATCTTTATTTCAGACTTCTTAGAGATTAATGTTAGTCATTTGGATACCTTGCATTGATAAGTGGTGATATGTTTTGAATGAGGCTAGTGATGACACTGAAAATAAGTAAATGGGTTTGTGACGTGTAATGATGCATCAATTATGTGATCTATTAGCTAGGGATGTATTGCCATTGGAAATTCTATGTATTTAATGATTTTAGTACCTCTTGATGTGTCATGAACATTCAATATTTATGGCCTTAATGGGTTGTTAAGATAATCAATGTAAATGGAAGGATTATGTGTATATAAATGCATCACCTATACTTGAGAAATGCAGTCAATTAACTATGTAATGTGATTGTAAGTAGTACTACAAGAATTTATGAGTGTAGATCTGAGAAGGATTAGTGGAGTTGAGTCATTTGAAACTACACTACAATATGGGGTTGAAGTTTGTAACCTTGTAGACTATGTTTATGATTTTGTATTTGATCATTATAAGGTTGTATCATTGGAGATTGGTTTGATGTTGTATAATCTCTCTTTAAAGTAATAAAATATATTATTATTGTGTGAATATATTTTGTACATTTGTGGGTTGTGCAATAAAAGACATTTTTTTTAAAGACCTCTAACCATGGCTACATCATTTGGTATTAGAGCAAAGAAACATCTTTGGGATTTAGAGATTGAGGTTAGTGTTTTTCATTCTTTGTGAAGGTGGATATATAACAAAGGAGTGTTTAAAATAAGTATGTGTAGGATAGTGAGTGACATAATAATAGATTTGAAGGTTGTGAAAAGTCAATAAGCCTCTAAGAAGAGTAAGGCAAGTGAGATTAGTAGTTGTGAATATAAACAAAAGACTGGATGAGATCACATAAATATTTTGAATAATGCATAATACTTTGGTTGTAGTAGAGAAAGGCAGAAGAAGAGAATTCATCCTAAGGGATGATGTGTGTGATGTAGAGGTTGAATATGAGGCTAAAGAATAAAATCTATTACATAAGTGATTGGATGAGGGAGAGTAGAGGCTTATTAAATACATATCTAAGATTGGAAGATGAATGTGAATGAAGGCTTCATGTTTTACTGGAACATTAAACTGAGAAGATTTGATAGATTAGTAAATAGAGATGAAGAATATTTCAAATTTGATGAAGTACTAGATGAGTTTAAGACAAATGTCACACATATAAAGTTGAATGGGTTTGTAAATCTAGTGTATAAGGATCTACAATTGGATCATAATCACAAGGATATAAATAAAATCACCCATCAGGAAATCATGGTTATGAAATTAAAAGCCAAATCTATACCTAGAGATTATCAGTTGGTTTTTTGTAAGAATTTACTAAATATGAGACAAAATGAGATAAATTTTAAAGAGTATATATAATAATTTTACAATATCACTATCCAAGTTGGTCAATGAGATGGACCAAGATAAGGTATTGTGGTACATTAACAAACTATTATGGGTTATCTAAGATGAGATTAGCATAGTGAGGTTACAAATAGTGAAGGAAGTGCATCAGTATGCATTAAGAGTAAAAGAGAAGTTAGAATGTATATAAAGTATTATGATAGGCAAAGAAAATGTAAATTGTAATAAATAACAACCAATAAAGAAGGGCAATGAAGATGTAAACACTACACAAATATTGTAATCAAGGGGAGGATAATCTTTTGTGAGAAGTGGTAGAGGAAGAGTTAGAGGTGGAATATTCAAAGGAAAATGATTTATATGTGGGGAAGTAGGACACCCCACATTTGACTGACCTCATGCACATTTGGATAATGACAAGAAAGGAAGTGGTAGTGCACAAGTCTTACAAACATACGTGAAATTTGAAGAGATGCATGTACAACATATAGATAAACTTGACACATGTGAAAGTTTAATGAAAATGAGGAGAGTATTGAAGGTCAAATAAAATATAAAATATGTGAGATGAAGGAGACATATTTTTTTAACCTAAGCATAGAATAAGAGGTAAATGTTGCACAGTTATGGTAGATAGTGGAAGCATGGATAAATTGGTATCCATATAAAATGGTGAGGAAGTTGGGATTATTAAAAAAGACACATCTAAGATCATACATAGTGTCATTGTTGATAGAGGGTCAAGACAATAATGTGAATTATCAATGAAAAGTGGAGATGATGATTGGTAACTACATAGACAAGGTTTTATCCAATGTGGTAGAGATGGATGCATGTCATATTATACTAGGGAGGAGGTGGAAATATAACCATGATATATTATATGATGTGAGAGAATATATAGTGTGTCGAGGAAGGATGGTTGAGTCCATATCCAAAATGCACTAAAAATAGAGAAAAAAGAGCAAGCATACCAAATTCATTTAATCATGTGCACTAGTAAGGAACACATGTAGAGGGTTAGTACCACATAAAGGAAAGTGAGTGGTAATGCAAAGGTAAAGATTAATAGAATGTATAAGAAGGTGAATGAGAGTGAAAACCAAAAATACAAAATTATTTTAGTGGGTAGTATTGAAACAAAGGAGTAAAAGAGTATATTGTTAAGCAAAGATAGCGGACATTGACTCAAGTGGAAGGGAAGCTAGTGCAATAATGAAGTGAAAGGATTTTGAAGGAGGAGGTCAATTTTTGACTCAGATGAAATTGGAGAGTGATAATAATCTCACAAAGTGAAAGTACTTTCCAAGACCTTTAGATAGGGTCAAAATAGTAGGTTTCTCACTTAGTTTAAGTGTGTGAGCATTATGCTCACATATTTTATTACACAAGGTTTATGATGAAGGAACATCCTTGTCACATTTAATATTACATCATTAAAAACATGTGTAGTTAGTTTTAATAAAGTGAGATAATATCTTTAGTTGTTTGGTATTTTATGGTATGCTTGTAAACATAAGGATTTTTGTCTTAGTCACAACATGTTCTATTTTATTTCCAGTTTTTCGATAGTTTATTTTTATTTTATGGGTTCATTAAGTAAGATGTTTTTTTACCATAAATGATCTATAGTAATCTATAATGAATCCTTTTTCTAGGGTTAGCTTCAGTCAATTTTATAATTTCAACAAACTTAATTATAAGTTTGTGTATATTTATTTTGCACTTCTTAGATCTTATTGTCGGTCATTTGGATACCTTTCATTGATAAGTGGTAATATGTATGGGAGAGGCTTGTGATGATATTTGGAATTAGTAAAGGGGTGTACGATGTGTTATGAAGCATCAATTATGTGATGTGTTATCTAAGGATGTATTACCATCATAAATTTTATGCATTTAATGATTGTAGTGCATCTTGATGTGTCATGAACATTTAATATTTATGGCCTTAGTGGGCGGTTAAATTTAATTAATGTAAATGGGTGGATTATGTGTATATAAACATGTCCCCTCCATTGGATAAAGGATTTCAATTCCATATTTGATAAACGACTCTTAAGTGTGGTTGAAAGGAGTATTACAATCAATTATGAGTGTAGATTTGAGAAGGGCTAGTGGAGTTGAGTTTTATGGAACCACATTATGACATTGGGATGATGCTTGTAAGACTATGAGTTATGTTTATGATTGTGTATTTGATGAATGTTAGGCTGTATTATTGGAGATTGGTCTAATGTTGTGTAATCTCTCTTTGAAGCAATACAATTCTATTATTGTTGTGTAAATTTCCATTTCACATTTATGGGTTGTATGACAAAAGAAATCTCTTAATTGAGACCTATAACCATGGCTACATAAATAACTTACAAACTTAAAAACTTTAACACTTCAAACTTGAATCCTAAAAAACATAAAACTTAAAATTGAAAACCCTTAAAACATGAAAATAAATTGATATAAAAAATCCTCTGAATCTTGAAATATGAAACCCAAAACTTGGAAAATGATGCCCAAATGTTGAAATCCATAAAACCTAAAATCCTTGAACCTAAAATTTAATGATTCATTCTAAGAACATAACACCTAAATTTTGGTCTAAAGTAGTTGATTGTGCCAATTAAATATATAATTGCATACCCTAAAAGGTTGTGCATAACATGACAGTTGAAGAGGCTTTGTCTTATATCAAGCCCAATGTATTTTTATTCTGAGTTTTTGGGAATAAGGCTTGAGCATTCGTTATAGAATAAAATTTCAAATCCATGGAGAAAAATATCCAACCACTCATTGTTTAAGCTACTGTGAGGATGTAAAATATTATCACTTATTTTACCTAATCACTCATGATGTTCTATTTTGGTAGGATGTCAAGGTTAATGAGAAATTCAACCCCTAGATCCCACATCTATAAATTCTCCCTCACTGACTCCTTATTAGTCATCTAATTTTTAGGATTACTTTTTACTTGATGATGATGATATTGTTGATGTTATTCCTATACCAAATCCTTCACCTCCTATTCCTCAACCTTATCCCTAGTGTGCCCGTACTACTGTAAATGTGGTTAGTCCTTTAGCAAGTGATCTTTATGACCCCTTTTTTACCCGTTCTTATACATATGACATCAAATATTTTGAGTAATGCTATTTTAAATTTTCCATAGATTTTTAAGGATAGGATATGTAGACTCGAGTGGGATGATGTAGTGTAAGTAAAGTGTTTTTATTTGATGAAGAAAAAAACTTTGGATTTGATACCACTTTCTGAGGGAAGAAAATTTATGTGTTGTATGTAAGACTATAAGACCAAGGATGAAGTTGATGAATCTGTTAATGAGTATAAGGATCTCCAAGTGGCTAAGGGGTTTTCAAAGGTTGAAAGTATTGATTACTCTAAAACCTTTACCTTCATTTAAAATATGGACTCTATTCACCTTGTATTTTCTATCGATTGCATCATAGATATGGATCATGTACTAAACAGGTTTGAAGAGTGTGTTTTCGCATGGTGATAGTATAGAAGAAATTTATATGGAGTATCCATCAATATTTTAAAAATAATCTTAAATAATATCTTTTGGTTTTACCCATTTTCATTTGGACCCTAAAGTCTACATTCAGAAGAAATGGGATGAAAATTTTCTAATTGTACTCTATATTGGTGACTTGATATTTAGATGACATTCCCCTTATCTTTTTCAAAGTGTTTAACATAGTTTTATGGATAAATTTGACATGAAATACTTAGGTATTTTGAACTACTTTTTATCCTAAAATTCATCCACTCCCCTAATGGGATATCCATTTTTCAACATAAGTATTCTCATGATAATTTTCCTCATTTTGGTATGTTTAATTAAAAAACTACACCCATAGCTTTCTAGTTAAGAGTTTTATTAAATGCCAATATCACTTCACCTAAATTTTATTCCTCTTTGTATTTGAAATTAGTGGGAAGTATCTTTTACATAACACACAACTATCCCGACATCTCCTTTATGATTGTCTTATTTTCAATTTATTACAAGAACCTCAAGAGAGTCACTGATAAGTATCTAAACATATTTTAAGATACATTCATGGCATTTTGAAATTTAAGATACAATACATATTATAGATAAACTCTCAAATTATAGGCTTCACAAACTCAAATAAGGATCACAATGTTGATATTCACAAGTCCACCTCTAGATTCATCTATTGCCTTGATTCTAGTTTAGTTGCATGGTATTTCAAGAATCAAACTACTATTGTATTATTTTCCATTGAGGCATAGTATCAATTCATTGTTCTTGGATAGTTAGGAGGCACTGTGTTATTGATTTCCAAGTTTGGTTTCCAATAGGATAATCTCACTACTCTTTGGTGTCATAACCAAAGTGTGATCCAATTTATTTCAACCTTATAGATCATAGACACACAAAACACATTGAGATCCATTTATACTTCATATGGAAACTCATCCACAATGGTGTCCTTATCTTGGAGTATGTGCTAATAGGCAAAAATGTTACAAAAATATTCACTAAGCCTTTGGCATCACCTCACTATTTTTAGTTATGGTTGATGCTTAAGGTGGAAGAATTTATAATTGGGAGAGGATTCATCATAAGTCTTTCCTTCCCTCTTTTTTCAAATTGTACACAGGTACTTGATTAGGACTACATGTTGGGACCCATATTTGAGTATCTATCTCATTTATTTTCTCTTTTATCTCTCCTTAAATTTCACTTAAGGGAGGGTGTTGGTGTGTTCATGCTAGGATTGAAATAATCTTTTGTTAACTAGCATAAAATTATTTGTGTTCAAACTATAATAATGTTAAGCTAAATTTAGCTCAGGTGGTTGGATAATTAGAATATTTTATATTGGAATTTATTAATATGCATGTAACATTTGCCTTGTGTGTACATACAACCACCTTCTCTAACAATTAGTTATTATTTTAAAAACTCCCTTGGCTATTAAATCAAAGAAATCCATTATACAATTTAGTGTGTGCATAATAGAGAATTATACAATATAGTATTTTGTTGTTCTCAAATACATTGTTGTGTGTTTACATTATCTTTTTTCTTGGTAAAAATTATTCTAGATTCATAATACTTCAATTAAAACTAATGTTACTCATAGGTTAGTATTATATTTTATTCCTTATTAAAAATGCATTCAATAAATTTTGAAGTAGATTTATAATCTATACAATCACATGTATAATACAAAGTATACAGTGGTTTCCTACTCTAACTATCTTTTATTCACTCTCTCACACACACACACACATGCACACACACGCACGCATGCACCCACACACACACACACACACACACACACACACACACACACACACACACACACACACACACACACACACACACACACACACACACACACACACACACACACACACACACACACACACACACACACACACACACACAATTATAAAACATTTTTTACATTCTAAAATACTCCTTAATCTATACCTCTACACACTTTATTACGGTACTCTTTATCTCATATACTCTCTTACATTCATTTATTGCTATATATTACATATAATTCTCTTCAATTACATCCAATCAACCTATATATCTCATACCTTTTAAAATATTATGGTATAATTACCAACTTGAGTGACTTATTAAAAAATAATTGACATATATTTTAGGACATGCCTATTTTTCATGCAATATTAATTCCATTTTTATGAAGTTTCTAAACCTCACCACATTGCCTAGGAATGTATAATACTTTATCATGTTGACCTAGATATGTATTCTATCAATACATCAAGGCTAGATCATTAGTGATCATTTATAGCTCTATCTTCTTCTCAAGAATCCTTCCAACATTTATCTTGAATTTTATCCAATGCCTCAACCTATAGACAACCATAAATAATCCTAGCTAGAGAAACCTAAAACAAATGATTTATTATAGTGTGTCCAAAATTGATCAAAATTTTGTTATGTGGGCTACCATGATCAATAATCCAAAAATTAGACATTTGAATTAGGATACCAAAGTTATGTCACTCACATCACAGTTGTATTACAAGCTAGTGCCACTCTTCAAAATACCTTTTTATAGTGTTTACCCCTCCTTATGTAGATGATTCTCATAATTTTCCACCATACTTCTAGATAATATCTCCCATTTTAGTTGTATAGCCTTGGATTTCAAAATTATGTGTTCCAATGTAGTATATTCCTTGTTTGCTTTCATAATGTCCTTGGAGTTGGTATAGCCTTTAATTTTTTATTAATATACTTCATTTTTTTAAATCTTTAATTCCATTTTATCCATATTACTAATAAAAAATGTGCCATAATCCTCCATTTATTCAAAAATAAAAATAGCTTACACTTGTTTTTTTTGGTAATTCTATTGGAGTCAAAACTAGTGGATGTTATGTTGAGGTGCCCTTCTAGGTCATGCAACTCTTTAATCTTACTCTAGGTTTAGATTTTCTAGCTAAATTATTATGAAAATAATGTTGTGGAATTTCACATTGCTTTCCATGGTTTTTCAATTTGTACCTTGTAATCTTACCTTATGGTTTATTTCACCCCAAGGAGTGGTCCTAATAACTATGCCTTGTATGTTGTAATGGTTTTTTTCCTTATTTCTTCCTTATCTACTGCAGCTCCATCATGAATTATAAAAATTTTCACCATCTCCTCAAATTGCCCTCAATCAGAAACATATTCTATAAAAAATTCTATAGTCTTATAATCATTAGATATTTGAGGGCCCACAATATTACTTATTCTAAATTCACACACCTAGCCATCCAGTCCACCCTAGTATTTTTCATCAGATTTTATCCAATACTTTCCCTCTCTATTTGTGTTAGTTTATACAATGATATTATAATTAATCCTCTGAATGTGGGTTGTATAATACGTGGTACTATTATGTTGGAGTTAAAATGTTTATGTTTGGCTAACTCAACTGTGATCCATTTAAGAGGGTCTTTAGGTGTCATTAAAGGGGATAGAATCACTCCTATCTCCCCCCCAAACACTAGATATTTATTATTCCATTCCATTTCCTATATCTATGGATATTTTTGATAGGATATATTTAAATACCACTCCACCAACTACCCTTGTTTCATCTTTGTCTTATTATTTTGTTGGGATTTCCTCTTTGCTTACCTCTTTCTCCTTCCTTTCTTCTTATTCTCTTTATTTTTTTCCTAATTTTCATTTTCTTATGTTTCCTTCCTTTATATTTATTCATCTTTATTTTTATTATTTAATGCATATTTCAATTTATTTTTCTCATCAACTTGTATTCCTCATTTATCCATTATTCATCCTATTTATCCACCTCCTCTTTTATCTTTCTTTCCTCATCCATTTTTTCCCTTTCTTCCCTTTCATTTTACATTTTTTCTTTATCCACTTTTTATTATTCTACTTTCTTTATCTTTTTTCTATAAATATTTTGGCTTTCTCCTCATATTCCTTCATAATCCCCAGGAATAGGGAGTCCCATTGTCCTCAATTTCTTCCTCCCCAAGAACCTTCACAGTTTGTTAATATTTCACCATGAATTCACTCATTGTTTCCTTATATTTATGTGGTATTGAATAAAAAATGGGGCTATATTTTTATAACCATGATGATCTATGTAGTGTAGGTACTACATGTGATGTGCATGTTGTCTCTATAGTTTGTAGTGCATATTTAAGTTTTACCACCATTTATGCATCTCATATCTGACATTAAGATTCATTATCATTTATAAAATATCAAAAACCTCAACATACAATGTGCATCTTGAAATAGAGTCAGCTACCATAGTCTTGCAAGTAGGAGTTTCTTCACAAAGCCTTCTCCTAAATTATGTCTACCTTTAACTTCATTATGTGATTCCCACATCATATCTTATATTTCATATGAATTTTACTCTTATTAGGGTCTCATCTCATCCTTTCTTATACATTTCTCCTTATATCAAAGTAAAAGCAAATGCTTAAATCAATAGCCTCTTATAATTAATTTTCATGCATCCTTATATATTTTTTCATATTGATAATAAATTATAGACTTTCATCAAATATTTTAGAATGACCCTTATGCAAAATAAGTGAGCTCCAAATAAATCATCATCAATCAATCCTTATCTTATCTTGTGGTTATTCTCAATAAATAATCCACTTCATTGTTTGTTCGTCCAAGGTTTACCACTATTTTAAAATTAAATTATTGTAATTATATCAACTAATTACATATTATCATTTGATCACACATATATTGATTATATATTTTATGGGTTAGTGATCTATGTATAATACATAAGTTGTGACTGTAAGTAATGCCTAAATTTTTATACTACATACACTGTTTCCAATGGCACCCTTTATGTAATTGAATAATTCATGTCTTCCTTTGAAAAAAATTTACTTAAAAAATAGAAGGAATGATATATCTATCCTCATGGCTATGCCAACATCGATTCTATTGTTACCCCTAATGCATCTACACAAACATGAAATGGTATTTCAAAATATGGAAAGACAAGTATATGTGTGTTAGTATTATTATTATTTAATATATCAAATTCATATTGAAATTATGATGTATATTATATTGATTAATTTTTATTCTTCTTGAGTAGATATTTTATGGGGCCACAAATCTTTGCATAGTTGTAGATAAATATTTGGTGATATCTAGTATATCCCAATAGGGTCCTTACATATTTTTGCATTTTTAGTGGTGGCATATTTATAATTATTTTTATTTTCAATAGATCCATTTTTAACCCTTACTTACAAATTATATGTCCTAACAATGAACCTAATGGGGGTTTGAAGACACATTTCTTTAAGATCAAGGAGATATTCAACTGTCTGCATCATAAAAACATTAGATAAAAACCCTAGACATGAAATTTCATTAGTCCATACATTTTATAATAATCTAAATAAACTTCCAAAAAATATTTATAAATCCATAAAAGCATTCACCATAATGGAGTTAAATAATGTAAATGCATTTTACAAGCTGAATGGTATCACTGTGTACATAAATAACCCCCATTTCTTAAAAAATGTATTTTTTATTAGTATTCTGTTGTTATTTTCACCTAGTGATATTGACAGTAGTCATCTATGAAGGAGTATACCTCTTTTCTTGCCACATTTTCAAAAAATTAATTTTTAAAAGGGGTTGCGAAGGGATCATATACACATATATTTTTTTAACTCCCTATACTAAAAAAAACTCTATATTTTTAATGTTTTTTTATCACTATAGGACTTACCCTTTATGAATCTTCCATTAGTGTAATAATTCTAGTAGCTATCATCTTATCCAATTAAATATTTATCTTTGATTTCAAATTCGGATTAAGGTGATACTATATCTTCCTCAATGGTTTAACTTCTTACCTAATATATATTTTCATTAAATCTACTTCTTGTTTTATTACTTTGAGTTTAGTGAAATTTATGGGGAACAAGCCCTCAAATTCCCTTAATAAATTAACTATTTTATCTATCCTTGCTTCGGTCCAATAATTTCCTATTTTGGTCAATTTTGGGTCTTTTTATTTAGAAATGTTTTCTTCTCTAGATTTGAATGGTCGGTATAATTATTTTGTTTTATATTATATAATTTAAATTATTTTTCTTTAACCCTCTTCAATTTATACCTTCATATTTTATAATCTATCTTCCTCATCTTCAATATTTTTCTCGGTCATTTTCCTGCAATATGACTTTTTATGTTTATTATTTCATGTTGAAACAAGTTTTGTAGATCAGTTACTAGATCATTAGAAGCTTATAATTCCTTTATTATATATCTAATTGGTTCTCACTCATCTATGTGCCCCATTTTCACAAAATTTGAATTTATTTTCTAAATTATATTTTTGTGGTGTCATCTAGCATGAACAAGAATGGTTTTATTTTTTTGTCGTACCCTATATACTCTTATATATGGATCGCAAAAACTTAATGTTCTATATAAATTATTTTTTATTTAATTTAAATCCCAGGTTGCTCCTTGCATTTCTTGGTGCATGTACTAGTCTCCAAGGTATGCTTCTAAGATCCTATAGAAGAATTATACCAAAATAATTTTATCAATTTTGGCCTTTACGGTCCAAATATTTTATAAATTTATGATATATATTTTAGGAATATGTGACCCAACATATCACATGATTCCCCAAATGTTCTTGATAAATCATTTATTTTGTAGAATACTAAAAGTTTTCTAGTTTAGAATATTCTCTTTGTGTATATTCCACCATCTTGCAACAATGATGGTTAAAGTATCATATATTTCCTTCAATCTCATTTATTCTAGGGGAAACATCATTATCATCCATTCCAAGTAATATTCTAATTTTCCAATTCCACTAAATTTGGATAACTTGACATGGGATGCTTCTCTTTCATTGTGATACACCCTTTTCATCTGTAGAATCAAAATTTTCTATCACGGTATTCTTTAGGGTTTTATGTAGTAATTTATTCATATGAAGAATAATTTACACTCTTGTTTCTGGCTTCCCATATAACCATGATTAAATATACTCATTCGACTCTATTTCCATCTCCTCACTTTTTAAAACCACCTCTCCATCTTCAATTGGTTTGTACTCTCTATTTGGATCTATCATTTTCTTGAAAGTATACAACCATAGTAATACATCAAAGTATCATTCCCTTTCATTAGGCCATAATTCTTCTGACCACATAGTTTCTATATTGATTTATAATAAAAAATAGACTACTTATCCACTCCCTTCAAAATTTATCTCATCATCTTATGAATTTAGAATACTGTTGAAATCTACGAACTATTCTAAGTTTAATAGCACATGGTATCTAATATTATACTTGTCGATGACTTAAATTTTACTTTTAATTTTATGCCTATAAAATTTATGTACACATTATGAATTTTTCCTATTGGTGATCATGGGGTTCCATCTACACTGAAAATATCATAGGTTTCTACATGTAATTATGGTTTTTATAGATATTCTCATGTGCTTTTTGGAATAAAAATAATATCTACCAAAATTATTGTCTTTTTCCATTTATATTTG
Source organism: Torreya grandis (assembly GCA_037957365.1). Lineage (NCBI taxonomy): Eukaryota > Viridiplantae > Streptophyta > Pinopsida > Cupressales > Taxaceae > Torreya > Torreya grandis. The sequence goes on along the minus strand of JARHVA010001002.1, from coordinate 2,642,744 downwards.
GTCATCTACATTTTATGTTTCTTTACTACTTTGATTAATTAAGCTCTCTTCTTCCATATTTTTTCTTTTAAATTATTCTAAAATATATTCCACACTATCTTCTATTCCTTCTACGATTTCTTCTCTTATATTTCTAATGGTTTTTCCTTTCACCATATCTCCTTTCACTATTTCATATTTATTGATTTCTATTGCCTCCTATTCTTAAAGTGATAGAATATTTTCTCCTATTTTATTTATATTTTATTCTACTAGTCTAACTACATTACACTTTAATTTTTATTTTTCCTTATTTATTATCATGGATCATATATCCATGTCTTCTCTTTCTCCTACATCTCATCCACTTTGGATAGTACTTGTTTCCACTAACTACTCATCTACTCCTAAGGTGTGGAATAGTTATAGTATTCCCATGAGTGAAACTAAATATGAATGTCCCTTCCATGTATCATTCATGACATTTTTTCATGTAAAATATAGGGCTTATTCTATCCCATTCCTCTCTCTTATCTCTTTTGTGCCTTCCCATGGTATTATTGGTAACTTATTTTTTTATTAAGATTATTATTCTATAGATTCTCAATGGTTGGGTTAACATTGGTGGAGTCAATGATAAATTATTCTACCTTTATATTCCTCTATAATATTCTATATTGTCACCCTTTCCTCTATATCTCCTTCTTAGCTTATGACTTAATTCTTTCATTTTCCATTTTCCCCTTATCTATTCATTTTTCACTTTTATCTCTTAGATTTTGGTTTTATATTATTACTACTTCTATATTAAACTTTAAAATTAATATCTTCCTAATTTTAACCATGTTTTATTTCCCCTCCATCTTATTTAGTTCCCCCTAATTTTTTAGACCATATTTTATTTTCAAGATCCTCCCTCTTTCCACATGTCATCCCTTAGGTGTCTAAGCCCCTAAAGGAGTTTTTTTACCTTCATTAACAAACACTTTTTATACAAATAACTTGTGGGTGAGGAGTGGTACTCTTCTCAAGAACATGCCTCATATACCAATCAAAAATTAAGTTTTTCTAGTATCAAAACTCATCCAACCTTGTATTTCCTAAATAATCAAGAATATGTCGAGAGTGATCTCAAACCAATAGTCAATCAGTCTAAAGATTGTTAATCTCCATAAGGGTTTCTAGTTTCTTCATAGTCTACTTAATCAATCTTCTAATGTAAAGTCTAGAATTTTTTGAATTTTTTACATGTCTTGGAATCCAAGACGAAAATAATTCTATAAATGTAACCCATAACTTTTCATCGTATGTTCTAAATAAATTATCTTTTATTTTGAGTAGTTCTACACATATTATTATTTCCTCTAAGAAAAAACAATGATTGGTATTTTATCCCATATATTCTTCTTACCTCAGACTTTAGTTAACCAAATTCTATGCAGCACCACCAAATGTTGACATTATTATTTTTACTTGGTATAGATTATTATATGTTTATAAGACATCAAATAGAGATAATGTTACACAAAGGTTAGTATTGTGGAATGTTCCTTATTAAAACATGATTTCATAAAATTTTTAATTAGTTGTATTAATATCCATACATTCACATGCGCAATACATATGTATTTCCTAATCTAACTCTTTTTATTCATATATATAAGTACCAAACATAAGTTATATTTTGTAATATTATTTACTCTATACCTCGGCTCATTCTATTACAATACTCTTTATCTCATTTATTCTCTTATATTTACTTATTACTCTCTATTACATATAGTTATCTTAAATTACATCCAATCACCCTCTATACCCCATACCTTTTAGAATACTATATATAGGTACTAACATGGTACCTCTACAAAACTAATGGACATCTTCTAGGTCATGCCTTTTCTTCATGCAGTGTTATTTGCATTGCCTTGAATTGTCAGATATTATTGTATTTCCAATGAAGGTATAAATTTCTAACTTTTCATTCTAGATATGTATTAATATATTCTAGTAAGGATGGATTATCTATAGTGATCCCTTATATCTCTATCTTATATTGACTAATCCTGCCAAACTATGTTTATATGGGTATAAGTTCTCTCATTATGATTTTTACCTATAGATAAATTTATCCTATAGATAAGTTCTCTACTCATTTATTAAAAATAATATATGGATATTACATAATGAATATAATAAGCCTGAGGAGTAATAAACTTATGATGATGTAAAAGAAGAGAAATAAAACATTAATGAGGATGAGGATAATGTAGAAGAAGAGTAAGAACATATTGATCATGCTCATAAAAATTGGAATGGTGATATGGATGAGGAAGATACAAATTGTGAATAAGAAAAAAATAGGAATAAAATAATGATGTTGTTGTTGATGATGATGAGAAGGGAAGGTTGAGGGTAAGGGTTCAAACATTTTATCTCCAAAGAAGGAAGCTGTGGTATTTAATTTTCATAGATGCATTTGAAATTATAAGGTCATTGCGTCTATAAATATTAGTATCAAGTATAACATCATCAACATGGATGTCACTTAACATCTATAGGTCCAATAAAGGAATGTCAAATAAGCTCAAGTAGATGGTAAATAGATTTCATTTTTTGAATATTTGAAGCTCACTACATGGACAAATATATTTTTCAATAATTTTTTTATGCTCTAGATATGGATGGTTTGGATATTTTATTGGATATCCTTCATTAGAGACTTTGATAACAATCAATGTTAACATGCAGATGAAGCTCATGAATCTTTGGTACAAGATAAAAAAGGTCACTTTGTTAGACATGACACTTAGGAAGAAAAAAATCAAGTTCAAGGTAGATCATGAGGATGAATCTAAAGATGGTGACATATAGTATAAGGGATATATCATAAAATAAACAAGAAGAATATGAATAAATAATACTGGAAATTAAGAACACTTCATCTACTCAAGAGACATAAGCACTAACAAATGAAAAGGTGTAATAGGTATAAGAAAAGGTTCATAAAGTAAAATTCACAAAAAAAGATACTAATATTTATGCATATAGACACCCATATCATCATGAGAGGATAAAATAATGGAGGCATGTCAAGGAGAGTCATAACAAAAATCACTTTGGATATATAAGGAGTGAAAGGAATAATCACCATAGATACACATGGAATCATAAGATTATATATATATATATATATATATATATATATATATGTAGAGCCATATTTATTGTTCCATTGATTCCTTTTTACATATTCCCCTACATTACTATCATTATATATATATATATATATATATATATATATATATATATATATATATATATATATATATATATATATAATGATAGTAATGTAGGGGAATATGTAAAAAGGAATCAATGGAACAATAAATATGGCTCTACATATAATCCAAATAATAACTCCCATGGTTATGCATGAAATCATAATAATGCACTGAATATGGAACATGAAATCATATGAGAATTCATTATGCATGGAAACGAAGGAGGCACAACTATGATCATTAAAGGAATCTTTGTGGAACAATGGAATTTGGAAGTAGTAATGGAAATATATCACCTACAAAAAATAATGTTTGGGTGGTTAGAGGATCAGGCATGGAGGAAAGTGTTAAATGATTTTAAGAACACTCATTACTTGGTTTCTTCTCATGTTTCAAAGATGAAACATGTCAAGGTGGTATGGCCTGTTCTATAGATAGGGATATCATATCATAATGTATATGGATTTATGGAGATGATAACATAAAACACACATACCCTTAGTTATTTATAAAGATAAAATATATAGGGTCACATGAGTAACTTGCATAATTAGTTATATCGAGTAATGAGTTGGCCTCGTTTGAGATAATGGGTGAACCCATACATTATTAGTAATAAAGGAACATATAAAGGAGATGAATATCATTGTAAAGGATATCTTATAATTGGGTAGGTGCATGAAGTTTGGGGATAAAAAGGGGCCTACCCATAGACATGTTTTTCCTAAAAATTGAAAAATCTTAACTTTTGTAGATTATTTGAGATGGCTACACTCAAAATTTGAAGATAGTATAAAAACATGAATTATATAATTTTGAGTATAGTTTACAAAACACTATTTTCAAAAAAAAGATTTAAGTATAAGTAGGTCAAACATCTAAAATTTAAAAAGGAAAACTAATTTTTTAGGAAAATAGAGTAGATAGTTATCTGCACAATGCAACCTTTTTATAGAAAAGTTTGTTATTTTTTGAAACCTATTTGTGAAATCTTAAATAAGATCATCTAGTTTTTGACCTATATTTTATTAAAAAAATTAATGAATATATTTTATTAAAATAATTTTACAAGTAAATAGATCCTAAAAAATGACAAAACAATTGATAGATGGTCATACGACCTCCATAACTACCTAATAAAATGAAAATAGTTTTTTTGAATGCATATAGAACTAGGCCCATTTTGTGAACATATATGTTTTTTTGAATTTGGATCAACAAAAAAATAATAATTAAACATATATAAACATGTATATTTATAACATGTAGTGGCCTAAAAAGTCATAGTTAAAAATCAACATAGATAAAAACCTTAAAATAGTCAAAAAATTAAAAATATCATATATTTGGAAAGAGGAGAGCATGATCATAATTGTGGTAATAATTTTATGATTTTTCTCATTGAAATTCAAAGTTTATTTGGTGATGGAAGTTTAATTTTGTTGGTTTTTCTCAAAACTCTTGGATTCAACTATGTGTTGATAGGTCCAAGCCTTTGAATTGGGAATCTAAGCTATTTCCAAGCCAAAAGGCTTGGTTTTAGAATTCAAAATAAACAAGTGCTTATGTGATATAACTTTTTACTTTTAAATTACTTAAAATTTAAATTTAATTTAGTGAATATAATAAATTAGGGCCACTCTACATCTAATAGAGTTGGTCTCATAGCTATATGCCTTACAATGTGGAAGATAGTTTTTAAAAATCTAATATAGCCAGTACTTAGGCATTTTTAGGGTTTCAATATTAAACCTAGGGATTTTATGGCATAACTTTTATAATTAATGCCTATATTGGGTAAACATATAGTCATTTTTTAGGTTTTTGTGCCTTCCAAATTATTTTTTAGCATTTATAGGAGTCTTAGGTTTGTCAAAATTGAATTTTACAAACCAATCAATTTGAATTCAATCCAACATGGTGTGATTAGGGAAACATGTTCACATTGATGAATTTCACACATAAAATGACCACTTTGTATTAATTTTACTTCTCATACCTCATCACCCCTAATTATTCTCTTCTCATTCATCATTATCTTTAATCATTCCCTCATTAACTCTCACCATTCCTCATCATCTCTAATCACTCCATCATTCTTAATCACTCCCTCATCATCCATAATTTCTCCATCATCCTTAATCATCTCTAATCACTCCCTCTTCATCTCTAATAATCCATAATCACTCCATCATCATTCCTCATCATCTCTAAGCACTCACTCATTAACCCTCAACATCCTCATCATCCCTAATTACTCCCTCATAATCCATAATCACTCATTTATTGACCCTCACCATCCCTCATCATCCATAATCACTCATTTACCATACATAATTACTCCCCCATCATCTACAATAATCCCTAATCACTCTATCCTCATCCTCACTGACCCTCACCTTCCCTAATCACTCCTTCATCATCCCTAATCACTCCCTCATTGACCCTCACCATACCTCATCATCCCTAATGATACTTTCATTCTCCCTCATCATCCCTACTCAATCCACCCTCATCCATCCTCATCCATACTAATCCTTAATTTATCCCTCCAATACCTTGATGGTGCATGTAGTGGCTTCACACTTGTGCCTAATTGGTTTATGTTCTAATTCCAAGTTTTAATCACTCAAAAAAGGCTCAAACAAACTCTTATTTAATTCATACTATTTCACATAAATAAGTAAATAAAAGATATCATCTAATTGTATAGTGGTATTCAAAGATATATATATATATATGGTGATCCATGCCCAAATAGTGGACAGAGTATGTATCTAGAACCCTAGGCCAGAATAATTAGGTAGACAAGTGAGCAAAGGGTGGGATGAAATTATATTAGTTACATATATAGATTATGATTTGGGCATCTAAGGTACCCCTTCATGTAAAATTTACTTGTGATTAGGTATCTTATAGGCCAAAAGTGACATAAAAACACTATATTCACTTATGATCAAGGTAATTGCAAACAATGGGCCCACCACACTAATACAACACAAACATAGTGAAGTCAATTCAATGATTTAAAGTATTTAAAACTAACTATTATGTTAATAGGATAGGAATTAACCATCACATCATGTTACCCACACTTGGATTTCATTATGTATCACATCAACGTCATGAAATATGTATAAATATGATATATCTATTATATGATATGGATATGTAATGCATCACAAAAATCATTCATACCATGTTGGGAATTATACACATTGGTTCACTCCCTCCAATACCTTTTTGGTGGGAATAGTAGCTTTCTACTTGTGCCTGATTGTCCCATAGTCATTGTTTTATCTATATAAGTTATAATTCCACCTCTCTTTTCAATATATGGCTTGGGTATTCAATCAGATATTTGGGTATGGTATACTCAAGATCAAGATATGGCTGAGATATTCAATCAGGTAGGGCATACTAAAGTAGGTAAAGTAGACAAGGCATACTCAAGTAGGAAAATTACGTAGGTAATAATCAATGGTATAGATCTATTACATAGGTAACATGATTCAAAACTTCATTTCTCATTCTATCCATCAGGAAGCAAGCTTCCCTTTCCAGCAATAGAAACTAAGTAGTCAAATCATTATTAAGTAGGTAGGGAAATAATATGTGCAAGATATAGATTGGGAAACAAGCTTCCATTAATAGTTAAAAATATATTATAGAAAGGGCAAGTAAGTATGATAATAATGAAGATATATATTATTAAGTAAGCTTCCCTTACCTTATTGGGTAGGGCATATCTAAGTAGGTATGGTAAGAACATAACTATATATCAAGAAGCAAGCTTCCCTTGATAGTTATGCCTTAATCTATAAGTAAAGCAAAGATAGATATCAGGAAAGCAAACTTCCCTTAATAGATATGCCTTACTCCCTTGTTATCTATCACGAAGGAAAAATTCCCTTGATATGCTATATTAGGTGAAGTAAAGCTAGGTATCAAGAAGCAAATCTTCCCTTACCTTACTCTTTGGCATAGATGAATCATTTAGGGAAAAACATGGGATGAAATTTTATTACTTTCATATATATATTGGGATTTGGGAATATAATAATCACAATCCTAGAGTTGAGAATCCAAATGTATATATCTATAGAAAGCGGTGATTGGAGACTAGTTGAGAATTCTAATCCTAACCTTATATTTGAATTCTCATTTTCTTTATAGGTCATTTAGAATATGTCCATATAGATATATAAGTAGTAACTAGTTTGTTAGAGTGTGTTCCAATCTAGTAGATGGTAGAGTGTGTTTCCAAACCTAACTGGATATATGAAGGGAATGAATGGAATATGCCTTAATCTAGTGTATCATGGATGAGCTACTTAAATCTTGAGCATGGATTAGTGGTCCATACAGGCCAAATTGGGTCCCTTTCATACTTTGAGTATGCCTTGGTCCTTGATAAAATATATCAAAAGATAGCATAGGAATAGGGGACCCACCATAGATATATTAGGGTCACCATTTCAAAGGCCCTACCCCAATATCAAACTTTCCCTACCCAATATAAGGCAATAAAATATTTAACTACCTAATTCACCTATGCTAAGGAGTAAGAAAAAATAATCTTGCCTTTTTGATATCTATCTTCTCTTCACCTAATAGATTTTTTCATCCCTAGTCACTCCCTCCAATATCCTAATGGTGGTTGTAGTGTCTTTTTGATTGTGCCTGATCATCCCTAATCACTCATTTCTATATATAGGTTAGAATACCCCCTCTCTTTTTTAGATATGGGTCAGTCAATACCCCCTCATTTGAAGCATGTGTTTTAGTGCCAATTTAATAAGAAGGAATGGAATGAATTAGTCATGCACACATTAGGTAGATAAGTCACCCAAATAATAAATATTACCCCTATATATAGATGTGATGTAATAATTTTTCATTATTACTCGTCATCCTTAATCACTCCCTTACCAGCCCTTATTATCCATAATCACTCCCTTATTAACCCTCATCATATATAGTCACTCCCTCATCATCCCTCATCATCTCTAATCACTCCCTCCTCGTCCTTAATCACTCCTTCATTGACCCTCATCATCCCTCATCATATTTAATCACTCTTTCCTCATCCCTCATTATCCTTATATGTAAATAAGGATTATATATAGGTATTCAAGATTAATATATGGATTGGGTATTTCATCTAGTAGGGAATACTCAAGTAGGTGTGGAAATAAGGATAGGTAGGTAAGGCATACTCAAGTACAAGTAGGTGAGTATGGCATACTCAAGTAGGTAGTGCATACTCAAGCACAATGAGGTAGGTAGGGAATATTCAAACTAAAGATATGACTTGGATATTTAGGTAGGGCATACTCAAGATCAAGATATGGTTCCAATATTCAATTAGGTAGGGCATACTCAAGTAGGTAAATTAGGCAAGGAATATTCAATGGTATAAATATATTACATACATAATATGATTCAAAAATTCATTACTCATTATATCTATTAGGAAACAAGCTTCCCTTGCCAACAATATAATTTAAGTAGGTAGGGCATAGCTAATTAGGCAGGGAAATAATATATTCAAGATATAGATTAAGAATCAAGCTTCCCTTGATAGATAAGAATCTATTATATAAAAGGAAAGTGGGTATGACAACAACAAAGATATACATCAGGAAGGAAACTTCACTTGATTTATTAGGAAGGGCATAGCTAAGTAGGTAGGGTAAGATTAAATTTATCTATCATAAAGTAGGATTCCCTTGATAGTGATGCCTTAATCCAGAAGTAAAATTCCCTTGATATTTGTGCCTTACTCCCTTGTTATCTATTAAGAAGGAAATCTTCCCTTGATATTATATTAGGTGAAATAAATATAGATATAAAAAAGGTAGGATTCCCTTATCATACTCTTTTTCATAGATGAAGTAGGTTGTAAAAGATTCCATTGCCTTAATGGGTAGGAAAATTTTGATATTGGGGTAGGACCTTCAGAATGGTACCCCCATATATATTATGGGGCCCCCATTCATATGTTATCCTTAAATATACTTTATTAGGGAATGGGGAATACTTAGATAATGGTAATGCCTTAATTTATCATTTAAGGCCCATCAAGACATGCCCAAGATCTAAATGGTCCCTTATCGATACACTAGATTAAGGCATATGCCCTTCATTCCTTTTATATATCAGTTTGGGTATAGATTGGGTTGGGTATAAATGGAGTTGGGTTAGGAAAAAAATATATCAACTACCAGATTGGAAAACACTATATCATACTAGTGACTACCTATATATCTATCTATAAATCTGGTCTAATATGGATATACTATAGATATACAATCAACTATGGGGTTGGGATTGGAATTCTCAACTAGTCTCCAATCGTTCCTATTTATATAGATGTAAATTTAGTTTTTGAACTATGGGATTATGATTATTAGATGCACAAATGCCAATCTATATATGTAATTAATATAATTCCATCCCACCCTTTGCATGATTTCTTGCATATTTATTCTAGTTCAGGGCTCTAGATATACACTCTTTCCAAAGTCTAGACATGGATCACCATATTAATCTTTGAATCCCACCAAACAATTAGATGATATCTCTGAGTTCCTTATTTGAGTGAAAGAGGATGAATGAAATAAGAGTTTATTTGGGCCTTATTTTATTGAGTAAAATTTGGAATTTTATGTGTGTGTTATGTTCACTAAATAGAACATGTATGCATTATAGCACATGGACATTTATGTTCATTACCCCTAAGTTTAGTTTGAATTAATGTGAACACATTATAGAAATTACTATATATGTAATGTCTATAAAACATATGTATTATGATAAATTTCCATGGAATTAACCCCCAACTCTGTGCACTTACACAATTGAAGGATATTTTGTTTAGTAGAAGCACATTGGAGCCTATCCCCTCAAATTGGAATTCTTATATTGGAAGATCTTTTGGACTTATTAATTTATTAAATAATATTGTATGGTGTTTCCCTTTATTAGGGATAATTACTATTTTTATAAATATATCTAATATTAGGGCTTATTGGCACATAAATATATTTTGTGTTGTGATATACATATTTATTTTAGTATAGGTATGGATCATACCATTCTATCAGTATATTGATAATAATTTAAACAAGGTTATAATTTCAAGAATATCAATTACGGCTGCCCATATGGATATGGAAAATATTATACTTTATAGGTGAATTCAAGTACCCTTTTGTAATTCTAAATGTAAAAATTTTATATTTGAACTTTTCCAAAGTTAAAAAATTACCATTGACATCATTCAATTTTTATATTTAATTTTGTAAATTGTCTCTCTTTTTAGAATCAATGATCATCCCCTAAAAAATAAAAGGGAAGTTATAAAATGTGATGAGCAGAAATAGAAAGAAGCTAAAAAACTAGCATGTTGGCCAAGTATGCTTTGAGTTTCAAAAATTATTGTTGACATTAAATATCCCATTGAAAATTTATCCCCTTATTCAAGAGGTGTGAAAGGATAACACTTATCTGCTAGTTGTGAAATAAACATGTGAATAGATTGAATCTTTCCCTATAGGCTATAGAGAAGTTTTAAATTAGAAGGTGGAGGCATTTCCATGATATACTTGAGTTTAGTAGGATACACTTCAACCCCTCTTTGTGATATAATTCATCTTATAAATTTTCTTTAAGTGATGCCAAAGACACACTTCTTAGGATTCAAACGAACATTGTACTAGTAAATTCTCTCAAATATTATCCATAGAACATCAAGATGTCCAATACATGTTCATAATTTTGTTAAAATATCACCAACATATTCCTTAATAATATTGTAAATCATGTCATGAAATATGACAATCATAACACATTGATAGGTGGCACCAATCTTCTTCAAAACAAAAGGCATGACTTAGTAATAGAATTTTCCCCACGGTGTGGTGAATGTGGTCTTATGTTGGTCCTTTAGATCTATCTTTATTTGACTATATCTAGAAAATCCATCCATGAGGAACGACATCTCATACCCAGAAGTAGAGTCAAAAATCATGTTGATGTTAGGTAGAGTGAAATCATATTTATGACACACTTTGTTGATATCTCAAAAATTAGTATAAATGTGTATGCCTTGTGGAATTTTACTTACTAGGACTACATTTAATATCCATTTGGAATAGTTCAGTGGTCTGATGAAGCTAGCTCCCAATAGTTTTTATAGATCCTTCTTCACTAAAATAACAATGTGTGGATGCATGTTTCTCAATTTTTACTTGACTGGCTTGGCATATAGATGTACAAGGTGATGCACGACCATTTGGTAAACAAAAGGTTTGGTAGTGTAAACAAAGGGAAAAATCTCTCCAAGGGATTTAGGTCTATTATAATACTTAGGATACTTGGGTAATTTTTCAATATGAAAGGTATATTCCAAATGGTATGTGGAAATTCTTGTATCCTCAATAGTGAGCTAGTTTACAAATGTTGGGGAAATGGATCGGCCAAATTAAAAGAAAGATCACATGGGTTGATATAATTAGAATTAGGTGGTTATAAAACTATTTATTTTTTCTCTTTCACTACAAATTTAGAACTACAATAATATTTATAATTGCAAAATTCAGCCTCTAGGTGTTTTCAATATTGGTAGGGATGAAAATCAACATAAATGGTAACCTCAATTCCAACATGGGGAAACTTGAGGCACTGGTGCAAGGTAGACAAGATAGCTCATACTTTATGGAACCAAGGATGACCAAGATGTATATTATATGGAAATTCAATGTCCGAGACATGGCATAGATTATCATGGGATTCAAACCCAATGATGATTAGCAAACAAATAATTATATAAGACTCTCTTTCATCATTATTGTATGCCTTGATCATGATTGTCTTAGGCCAGATGTCCTTGGTAGTATAACGCAATCATTGTATCAACTTGAGTGACATTATGTTCATCCTTAAATCATTATTTATAAGGACTAGATTGATCTTATTATTTTCTATAATTACCTCAATGTACAAGGGGTTATTATGGCTTGGACCAAGGGAAGACATATCTCTCTAATCAAATGTATTTATTGGCTCAGAGATAAATGTTCTACAAGTGTATGAAATTGGTTAGGGTTGATATCTTTGGGAATAATGGATATTTTAAGGAATTCATTCAACAAATTTTTATGGACTTCTAATGTACACAATAGATCTAGGATAAAAATCTGCATAGGGATTTTGCTTAGTTAGTTTTAGATACTATATGGCTTCTCAATGGTAGGATGAGGGAGTATGGACTTATCTGGTACAATGTTCACATTTGGATTTGAATTAGAAAAAAGTAAAGGGACTTGAACAGTGACTCATGAGTGTCTAGTTACAATTATGTAATCTAAAGTTGGAAAGGAGTCATTATAATTAGAAGAAGAAGGTGAAGGGCCTTAGAGGGTAACTCATGAGCATCTAGTTATGATTGCATAATTTTGAGTTAGAAAGGAGTCATTATAATTAGAAGAATAAGGTGAAGGGCATTAGAGGGTAACTCATGAGCGTCTAGTTATGATTATGCAATTTTGAGCTGGCAAGGAGTCATTATAATTAAAATAAGAAGGTGAAGGGCCTTGGAGGGTAACTCATGACCATCTAGTTATGATTAAATAATTTTGAGTTGGCAAGGATTCATTATTATTATAAAAATAGGATGGAGGTATAAGATAGTAACCTACAAAAAATAAGGTGCAATAGAATTACTTGAACCTAGTGTGACATTATTTGAAGAAAAGGGTGTCAACCCTATAATAGGGTGTCTAATACTTTGAGAAGTGTTGGATGGTTCATAGGTTTTGATTGTAATGATGACAATGTGGTTTATATAAACACATCCCATAATGTTATTATAATCATAAAACATGTTGTTTTAACCTAGTTTTTCAGTTTGGGTATTATGATCCTAATTATAAATATGTTGATTAGGCTTCTGACCTTGATTGTGTTGATGTTGGCTCTAACCTTGATTCTGATTGTTCCTCTACTATAGTTGATTATGTTTGGGAAATGGGTCATTTTAGATATCCACGTCCTAATTAGTGTTATGCATTGTTTGTTTCACTTCAATTTCACCACTTTCAATCAAATCGTCAATAAGATATCTTAATTATACACATCAATAAACAACACAACCAATAACATGATGGAAATTACAAAAGTCATCTTCCTAATACCAATCAGGTTTAGGTTGGTCTTCTAAAAATGGATTTGGTAGAGGCCACATAATCAAATTAGCTATCACTAACTTCTATAACACTACCTCAACATGATCTCCCAATTTGTTAAATGTTTTATACTTATTAAATGCCCTATGTAGAGGAGCCCTTTGTAAATTGTTTGATGGATTAGGTTGGGATGGTTATACATTTAGTGCTGATAGATCTTACACCATTTGCATGTGTTTGGATTATGTCACTCCATTTCCCAACATGTTCTTATTCTTGTTAAAAACTTTAGGTTTTTTTGTAGTAGTAGCCTGAATAGGTGGTTGTGTCTAAGTAGATATTTGACCTTATGAATTAATTTTCACAAGGCCTCTAATTATAAGTGCCTTTTCAATTTTCTCTCCCTTCTCAATAATTTATTTGAATGTGTTTTCACAAGTGAGTCTTATATTGTGAGCTACTTTAGGATGTAGATTATATGAAAAAATATTAGTTAATGAATGATCTAGTAAATTATATTGAAAGTGTCCAACTAATGCTCTTCATCACTGTAAGTATGCTGCAAAACTTTCTCCATCTCTTTGTCTTGCCTTGCATAATCCAATGACTATTAAATCATACTCAATGTTATAAGAAAAATGGTTGACAAATTTATCTGATAGATCATTCCAATCTGTCACTAATCCCTTAGGTAATTTGAGGAGCCAATCTAGATCTTATCTAGTCAAACTGCAAGGAAAAAAGTAAAGCAAATAAACACTATTGTAGTCTACCTCTTGGCATAATACAAAAAAGGATGTAATGTGCACTTGATGGTCCCCCTACCCTTTGTATTTATCAAAATTGGGTGCCACAAAATGAGAGGGAAATGGGACTTGGAGAATGATTAATTCAAATGGATAAGGGCATATCTTGTCAAACTTATATTTTTTAATTTGGTTTCATGTCTCAGGCCTTGAGAATATTTCCTTCATTGAATTACACTCCTACATGTTTGGTGCATTTTTTAGTGGAATATAATTTTGTTAGGGTGGAATGTACCTCTATGTGGATCTATTAGGGATATGAACCATATGTTCAAAAGTTTGTTTTTGGTTTACTCTATGATTCGAGTAGGTTTTCCATTAACTTCGAAGTGGTTGATATAGAGTCCCAAGAATATATAATTGTGCACTATATGAATATTGTAGGTTTTGGGGTGTGATTTATCAATTCACCAAAGTACATGTCGATTGAGATGAAATTAATAAAGTATTTTGTATAATACCCCCAATATTTGATGATTCTTTCATTCTTTGCAGCTGTGAAGGGGTGATATTTTCTTGATGATTTAAAAAGGTATGTTTCATATCAAGTGAAACATATTATGCAGCATTTATATGTTTTTTATATTCAGGAATAACTCTAGAATCTACTGTAGACATAACATCAACTAGGGTATATTGCATTTAGTCTATCATATGTTCTTACTCTTTAGAAGAGGTATTGTCAATTGAAGTCATAGCCAAAAAATTTGTTAGGTCTATGAAAATCTAGTCTACGTACCATTGACCAATTTTCAAAATTATGATAACAAGATCCATATTAGCTGGGGTAGACTCTACAAGTTATTCTTTTCCCTTACTAATGGAAGTAACGTTGGTTTTTGGAACACAAGTGAGAGTTTGCTCCATTTTTTGCTCCTCTACTTGAACAAGTGTGTATAATTATTCCATTGGAAAATCTAGTGGCAATCTTGTACTTGATTCTATCAACCTCAAAACTGATTTATCTTTGTATTCTAAAGGTTGGTGTTCATAATAACCTTATTTAGACCCTAATATCATTGGGATATCATAAAAAAAATAGAGTGTTATTTTCCATCATAATAATGCTCTTCCTCATAACTAGGGTCGTAAGAGACCCCACTATGAGTGTACCTTTGAGTCATGTTTGAAGATGGTTTTGTATGTTTGCTAAGATGTGGAATGTGGTTCATAAAAATTAAAAATGTGTGTTAGACTCTTCAATCAAAAAATCACAAAGTAAAACAAGGATATAATAAAGAGGAAATGACACAATGCCATACAATTTAAAGAAGGAGGTTACAAAATTAATCAACCTTGGTTGGTTGAAATCATCAAATAGAAGAGGGTAAAACAATCTTGGAACTTAAGGTGTAGACTAGCACACAAAAATCTAAGCTGAAAGTATGTCAATATCATAAAAAGCTAAGCAAAACTACAGTGAGTCATGAATAGAGAATCTATAAGAATGCCTTATAATCAAGAATATTAAGATGTGAACTAAGAAGCTCAATATGTGAACTAACACAAAGAAATCCTAAGTGCAAATCCAAAACTAAATAGGTAGCGCAATGGTGCCACATGGCAAAGAAGGTAGAATGGTCTAAGAACTTAGAATGTGAGTGAACACAAGATAATATATGTCCAAAATAACAATATAATGGGAAACATTTTAGGTAATGACCTTCAATCTGAATGTAAAATATCATCTAAGTTACTCAAACCAAGCTCAAAAGTAATACTAATAGTGCCTTGGATTAAAAATTAGAAAATAAGATTTAGAATTTGGATTAAAAAAAGGATTTTAGATTTTCAAAGTGATGACTAGTTCTTGACTCACATAAAAAATTTAATAACACTTTTTTGTAAATACAAACACAATGATTTGATTAAATTTTGAACAACGAAAAAAGTGACTTGGATTTCACCAATGTAACACCTCTTCATTTCAAAATAAATGGTGTATAACAAGTGTTTGGTTTTGATGTGTTTTAATTTCACATAAATAGCTTCTAGACTCAAAAGACAATGTAAGTAAACAAGAACAAGAAAAGCACCAAAGTATACATCCTATCCTAGAAAACTCACAAGATGGCTTGATACTCTTGGATTCCATCTATATACTCCTTAATAGAAAATAAGTTATAAATCTAATAAATTTAGATACACATGAAAAGTAAGGTTTTTAATCCCCCTCTTCTATTAAGAGATCATACGATGACATGGAAATTTTGGCTAATCACCCTACACCAATAGTACTTCATGACAAGTGGGTTTTTTCAAAAAACTATCAAGTATCACACATTCTAAATGGTACCATATGTGTGACTAACACTAGGGCATAACACACCATTTGGATCTAAGTTAATTGACTTTTTTGAAAATGTATTATCCTTTTCATAACCACTACATACATCAATTAATTAGTGTAGTGTGATGTTCAAGTTAAGCCATTATTCTGAGGTAGTCTATTACTGACAGAG
The DNA here is from genome assembly GCA_037957365.1 of Torreya grandis. Classification (NCBI taxonomy): domain Eukaryota; kingdom Viridiplantae; phylum Streptophyta; class Pinopsida; order Cupressales; family Taxaceae; genus Torreya; species Torreya grandis. The sequence continues at coordinate 2,626,026 of JARHVA010001002.1, read as the reverse complement.
CTTGTTTAATTGCTCAAACGAGCATTCCAACAAGTTGACCTCAATTTATATATCCCTATTATGGAGTGGGGTTAAATTGAAGCCAAGAGATGAATTTCCAGGTCAACACTTCCTTAGACAACTCATGGGGAGGTTATGAACTCATGCCCATAAGCTAAGATGCAAGAAATAAAAAGTGTAGGATTTAAGGATCATGTTGGGATCACTCAAATTATTTAGATTTTGGGGAGTACCTTAGTGAATTTCCTTCCATGCTTAGAAAAAGTGATAAATTCAATAAGTGAAGCATTTTTGGATCACCCAAGTTCCTTAAAGGTGATGGAGAGAGCAAGCATGCTACACCTAGTTTGTGAAACAAACACACAATAAACAATTAAAAAAAAACAAAAGTTCTTAAGAACATTTATCTAAAGTTTAAGTTCATTTTGAAAAACCAAATGAGATATGAAGTGAAATTTGTCTTTGATTGTTGTAAAATATAAACTGTCTTAAAACCTACAAAATAGAGTGTTAAAAGTCAAAATAGGGGTGTAAGATGTTCAAATAAACTTGAAACTTGTTGTTTTAACTCTCTATTTTTCAACACAGGGTAATCCCACTATTATACAAAGAATTTTCATCATTCAAGAAGATTATTTTATCATTTTTTAATTAAAACCCATTGTTACATAAAGACACAAAGACATTGTCTAGTGATCTCATCAATTAGCAGGGCGATATCAATAATTAGTAGAGCGATTTTATCGATAAATAGGGTGAGCTTGTTGAAATGATAAATATGATAGAAATGAAAGACATAGTATTTACCTATAGGTTTTGGTCTAGGATGATCTTGTTGATATTTTTAAAAACCCACCAATATTCAAGTCAATTTTGCCATTTTTGTAAAAACACATAGACAAAGATAGAAAAACATAAAATTTGATTTCACCATTTGCATGGGAGATCTCACTATTACTCAGGGCAATTATATCATTTCATAGGGCATTCTCACTGATGTTTAGGTTGAATTTGTCATTTGGTCCAGAAGTAATGAACATGAAAGTTAGATAAAAAGAGGAGCAAAGTAGCCTCAAAAGAGGGTCTAAGTGCTTAATTAGAAAGGATAAAAAGGATGTGTGAGATGTTTGGTCCCATTGGGCATACCAAAATATAGAATAAGATTATGAAATAAGTTAGCTCATGCATTAGTCAAGAAATATATAAAATAAGCATAAATAACTAACTTATTAAGCCTACTCCTTCAAGGGGTGGTGCTAATGAATTCAAAGAGCTAATTATGAAAATAAGATGATATTATGCCTCTTAAGTAGTTATTATCCCTCAAAAATAGTTAAAAATCATGTTTTTACCTAGATTTGATGCTCCAAGTCTTCAACAATGAGGCGTAGCTTGAGCCTCCATCATCTCTTAGTTCATCAATGGATTAGGTTCTTCAATTTGGTCTAATTAGGTGAATCAGTGAAGCTTCTTGATAGTAAGTTTTGCATAGTAAGTTTACACCACTAAAGCTTTGTTAATATAATTTTGTATAATAAGTTTACACAAAAAGAGATTAAAAATGGTGGTCTTGGCTCTTTTATTTATAGTTTTTCAATATTATTCAATATCAACCATGACCATCCATCTTGAGATCAAGATATGTGGCCATAGACTAATTCAATTTTAGAGAGATAAGCAATAAATATTATCATTAATATTTGGAAGAATGGGATTTTGATTATACATAAGAGAGCTTGATTATGATATTTATCTTATTAATGGCTTATGGATGATAAATCTATGATGATGTTATGGGATGATGTATAATTGAATAATGAATTTCCAATAAATAGATATTCAACAAATTTTATGGAATGTATACTTGAGCCCTTGATTTGGTTTAATTTTCTTAAGTTTCTTTGCTTAATTTTTTGCAATTCTTTGGAAATATGTTGCATGTTTAATCAACCTAGTCATAAATATCATTTTATTGAGTCATAATTTGACTAGAGTAAAATTAGAAGGTGTTAGTTACGTACATGGTAATATCCCAGTTAGGGTATTATAGAAACAAAATAACATATACATGTGACATGTGTTACTGAGTTAAAATATTTCAATTGTCTAGGACATTATTTTGCATGGTTTCAATTTTAATCAAAGATATTTAAGAAAAGATAACAATCATATAAAATCTATTGACCCATTTAGGGATATATTGCCACAAATTAACACCTGTACATGAAAAGTTCAAACTATTTAGAGTGCTTTAATGATTTTGATCCAGATTGTATATTGTTGTGAAATATCATTTAGATTGATAATTACAACATAATAATGATAAAAATTAGAAGTCTATAACATAAACACTTTTATTACAATTTATATCAACATAAATCCTATAATATAATTTTTTTAATTTATAATAAAATTTATTCAATTTTAACACTCAAAATAAATAAAATGTAAAATGATTGTACAGAATAATTAAAATGTAATAGTGATTGTAATTGAAAATGAATTCCATCATTCAAATGATAAACTACTATTTAGGTGGAAAAAAATATGACGCCCACTATTATCTATCACCATCATATCATAAGAAATAGTAAACATTTTGTTAGCAATCGCAACTCACAAAGCATAATATACTCATTCATTATTATTTTTTTCAATTGAAATTAGAAGAAATGGAGGATGAATGGTGCTCTCTTCAAATTAAATAAAGTTCATGTTATTTTTTTGAAAAAACTTGAGATGACATAGAAAGCTAGAACTTACCATAAATTTTCTTAAAAATTTATCTACTCTAATATATTCTCAAATTACTTAGTGTTTTAATTTCAAATTTTCATATTTCTACATAATTATTATAAATTTAACAATATTATAAACTATTTCACCTAACTTTCATATTAGTGAATATAATATGTAGAAGAGTATAGTATTATTTTTTAATGAAATAAATGAGTGTTCAAATTTTTTTAATTTTAATTAAATAAAAATAATTAAAAAGAAATATATTAAATTATATAAAAATAAATAGTTAAAAGATTAAAGAAAGCATAATCATAACAAAGAAATCTATAATTTATCATAAATTTTCTTTAAAAAGTCTACTCTATTATATCTTCAAATCATTCAATGTTTGAACTTCAAATTTTCATTTAATTGTAAATTCAACAATATTATAAATAATTTCAAGGGTTTAATATTATTTTATAATATTAAGAGCAAATAATTTAAAGTGTAATAAAAAAAATTAAATTATATAAGAATAAATAGTTAAATAATAGGTTGGTAAAGTGAGTTAGTATTCTCAGTGGCACTCAAGTTGAAATTTCATGAAATTTTAAATAAAAAGTTTTTATTATTAATATTAATATTGAGTGAAATTTTAAGACATCTAATCATATAGGAGAAAAATATCAAATTCAAATCTTTATCCTGATCTAACGATTGTTTGTAGGATTTTGAAGGACTAACCATATCTTGAATTGGATCTGAAAGGTGGGTACAGGAGGCAATGCAACATGCTGACAAATCTATTATGGAAGACAATCCTTTTTTATCTCCTAGCATAAATAAATACAATGTAAATTCATATTTACATTCTTCATATTTTGTGTCCAAACTACCTAAGGGTTCTTAAACTCTGAGCCATCCAATATTCCAAACATGGGGGATGTGAGGCCTCTTTGGTATATGGGAAAGGGTAAATCTTATTTCTTCTCCCAACCTTCGTAGTCCTTTATGCTTGTGTTATCACTAGCCATAATCCAGTCTTCTCATGTGGTCAATGAAAATTTCTTAGCTGGCCTAGATGCTCTTTTGTAGAAGTAGTTGGTCAAGTATATTGATATTTCTAATAAGGATTTATCTACTGGTCTTGCTTCTCTCTTTCATCCATCCAAAAGATCATCTAACCACCTTCATATTATTTCCTTTGCTAAGAAATAGGATTAGATATGGGTTTATTCTGACTACATCAATGTGGGGAATCCATTTCATGTTTACACTAATTTCTACAATGCGAGGCTATCTTTTGGTGCTAAAAATATCTCACCCTCCATGGTGCGAGTGGAATATAGAGTCAAGGATCCATTCCCTTATTCCATGCTCTGACTTATAGTCCTTCTTATTGGGTGACATTATGGTTTATTTTCTTGAGAACATCCTGGAGGTGGACTTTTCTAATCAATCCATTCAAGATATAGACTTAGACGTTGGTTATAGGTACTTATTTAAAAAATGTGTGGGCTCTTCAATCACACATTCTAACCTTGTTAAGTGAGCTACTTTAATATGGGGTTTCTTAGATGCCCCTTATTTCACCCTATTTAGTCATGGCTTTCTCCAAGTTGTATTCGATTGTGTTGTTGATCAGGATTTGGTGTGGACAAAGGGGCCATGGTTCTTTGTCAAATTTGGGATATATCTTTATCCCTAGACCCCATTTTTTGACTCTGAAAAGGAATAAATTTATGTAACACCCCTTTGGATTAGATTATATAATGATCCACCTATTTTGAGGAATGAGGAGCACATCAAAGTGTTGGTTAACTGGGTGGGTTCATTTATGAAGTTAGATGAAAACTTTGTGGGATAAAGGTTCATGAGAGTTTGTGTAATTATGGATCTTTCCAAGACTCTTTGCCAATCGGTCAAGTTTTATTCCACTCACGGTTCATGGCTTCAATTCATAAAATTCAAAGGGATTCCCTTTAGATATTTTCTATTGTAACCACATTGGGTACCACATTATTATGTACTCCTCAAATAATCATCATTTAAAAACAAGGAGCTTCTAATCAATATTTTGTCTAGTGCAACCATGACATCTTCTATCATCTTTATAGGGTGCTTCCTCCATCATCTAAGGTCTAAGGGTGCCTCCCTTCTAATCATGGTTCCTTCTAGGGTGTATCCTTCCCCTGATGAAGGTTTTAATTCATCCCCTTTGTTTTTTAATGGAACAACCCTTTCCCTTTTCCCTTTTCCCTTTGATGAAGCTCAAAGCTCCTCTAGACTTTATAATTAAGAAGAAAGGTAGAAGAACAAAGGAAGAAAGACTCAGATTGGATGATACTAAATTGGTTAAGGATGGATCTCAAGGGACTATGGAAGGGACTCTCTCCCATTGGACAAGAAGAGCCCTAACCATGGGTTAATTATTTACTTCTATTATTTTTGATAAGTTTTTTCCTTGATTTTTTAGTTTCAGTAGTATTTGCATTGAACATGGGTGTTGATCCTTCTCCTTGGTAATTCTTTTGGTCATCTTTCACCTATATTTTGGTGGATCTCTAGAAGAAGATTATTTGGTTTATTGTTGGTTGATAATTTTAGGGCATCATTTGAAATTATTGTCTTTCTTGGTGGCTCTGTTGCTTATGTGTATCTTTCATTATCTTGTGTAGTTTAGTCTAGATCAGGTGTTGGTTGGACTTCTTCTATATTAGATTGGAGTACCCTAGAGATAATTTTAAAAATGGACCCCTAAAATTTACTATAAAATCTTGGTGAATCATAGAATTTGGGTATAATTTCACTGGTGAATCTTTGGTAAAATCACCACATGGGTATAAATTGACTGGTGATTTCTATTATCTCTTTCAAAAAACTTATAAATATATGATGAATTAAATATCATATTCAAATCAATAAATAATGGATAAAAATCCAATTTAAACTCATTTTCTCAAACACATTCATGGGGAAAATATTCTTAAGGTGGAATAATGATTATGATCAATGGATATGCTAAGTTTTTCTGAACAACTATTTTGCTTTACCCTATGAAATTGGGGGGAGTGTAACCATTTCAAACACTTTCCTAAATGAATAAATCCAAGTAAGGAGGACATGAGATACAAAATGAATAATAAATACTATATATCAATCCCAAACCTAAACCCTAAGTAGGTGTGTGTGACTCTAAAAAAATTTATCATCACATCAATGCCCAAACACACATTCACATGTTTTTTGAGGTATTGTTGATATCACTACTAAGCAAACAATCTAAAATAAATGAAAATATCTTATTGATCTCATTAATAAACAAATAATCCCATGTGATAACCCAATTATGTCTAATATTAAGGGTTTTGATATAAGATAAAAAAATCTTTTGACATTACAAATAAAGATCTGATGAAAAAAATAACATGGAAACATTTCAAATCCCTTAAGAGATAGTCATAATTCATTAGAAGTGTGAAAACATTTACAGGTATGTATGACTTGTATTTATTAATTAGATTGTACTTTATTTTTAGATTCTTAGTGATGCAGGAGCATCTTCAAGCTATGAATGTATTTGTCATGTTTTTGGTTGAGTCTTAGAGTGTTTAGGTATGCTAAGTTAGTTTTGCCTCCATTTCTTTGGATTTCAAATTTTCAAATTTGAGAATATATCTCATAAGCATGTAATAAGGCCAAATATGTCTAAAGGCCAAATTTTTTTGGATGTCCTCTGAAATGGTTTTGGAGATCATATTCCATATGATCTTAGGTTAGCTAGGTGAGATTTAGGTTGGTTAAAATTTTGTTTGTTTGGAAAAGTTGTTAGTTCCATTTTGGGAGGTTGTTGTGTGAAGATAGGAATAGAATTTAAGTAACCCTACTTGAGTGTATACCAAAATGGATTTATTTTTCATGGGGATAATGTGTATTAATAATTATGACAAATGAAATAAAGTGTGTGTGATTTTGAAGAAAATTTTAAGTATTTTTTTGACCTTTTCCTATAGATTGTATTATGTAACCTGATAGGGTAGTGAGGGAAAGTTTGATAGTGAGGGTTTATATCAATATTATTTGATAGTGAGGTTTTATATCAATATTATCCTCACTATGAGTGCTAAAACCTTTAGAGGTGACAAAAAAAATCTCAATGAAATTTATTTGAAGTCTTGACACCCTGAAATGCACTCTGTAGCTTCATTTAGGTGTTGACTGTGCCAAAACTAGGGCTTTGCTGATCTCAAAATCTATATACTGTAAAATTTAAAAAAATTTAAATCCCAATATCCTAAGTGTGTATGGTTACTATCTAAAGTTTAAATTTCTAACTCAATGAGTAAGTCTACTTTCTAAACTCTACCTTGTTTTAACCCTTATATGCCGAAAATGACTAAGACAGGGTGATCTGATGATGACCTAGGGTCAGGTTAATAATGATTATTGTTTATATAGTTGATAAATGACAAATTACAGATTTTATATGCTTTAAAATATTCAAATCCTGCTCAAACTCTCTACAACCCCAAAACAGGGTGCTTAGGTGACCTAATTAGGTCTATCATAGTCACTAGAAATCCTATTCCGTACAAAGTAACAATACCCAAGTTTCATATATGCTGTATAAATATTTAATGGGTACATAGATAAATTCAAATTTTTGTGTTATTATGAGAACAAGATAATTTATGCTAACAAAATAGGGTCAACAGGGATACAAGCCCATAAGCCCATCAACTAGGCAAGTATGGCCTTATGGCCTAGAATGTGTATTCTGATCAATTAAAACTATCAAAGTAGATGTAAATAGTTTAGATAGGTTATTTTTAGAGTGATATATTGGTTCTTTTTTATTTATTGGTCATTATCTTTGATTTCATGTTGTAAACCAATGCTATCCCATGAATGGTCAAGATAATAATCTGATCATGAGTCTGAATGTCTAAAGAAAGTACTAAAGAAAGTTTAGGAATATTGAGAGTGTCTTTATATGGTCTAAGAGTGACACAAATTTTGGTATCAGATCCAAAATATTGTGCACAATCCAAGATCCAAGCAAGAAACATGATTTGTGAGAGAGAGGTAAGATTCTAAGATGGCCATGAGAGTGAGGAACAGAGGTAGAGCTGGAGGAAGGAGACAAATAGGATAGATGGTAATAGTAGAAGAATTTAGGAACCTAAAATTTAGGTTATAATACCTAGAGATGGATAAAAGGAGAGGTGCTAACATGGGTGAAGTTAGTGATAGAGAAGAAGAGCCACCAGAGGAAGAATTGGTGGTAGAAGATGGTACAGTTCAAGAGAGGCTGATTAGAGCCATTATGAAGGTGAATGCAAAGCTAAATATGGAGGTTCTAATGTATGAAGTAAATTTTAATGTGAAAGAATTGATTTATTGGATCAATGCATTAGATAAGTAATTTGAATATGAAGGAATAGAAGTAGATGATAAGAAAGTTAAGTATGCTATGACCAAATTGAAGAGCCATGCATCCCTATGATGGGATGGAGTGCAAGAGGAAAGGAGGAGGAAAGGAAAGCTAAAGATCAAGAGCTAGCACATAATGGTAGAAAAAATGAAAGGTCAAGTCATGCCCTTAAATTATCAAGCAAATCTTTTCAAGCAATTACAAAATTTAAAACAAAAGGACATGTCTATAAAGGAATACATTGAATATTTCTATAGGCTAACCATAAGATTAGGCCATAATTAGGATGATATAGAGAAGGTAGCAAGGTATACTAATGGTTTGAAGTTTTTCATCCAAGATGTGATTATCCTTCTCACACCCAAGGCAATTGAAGAGGCATACCAATTTGCCTTGAAAGCTGAGGAGAAGATTACAAGGAAACAAAATTCCTTCTCAAGAGGAAGGGGTAGATCCATCAAAGGTAGAGGATCACAAAGAGGTAGAAGACAATTGTAAATATCTCAAGAAGAGGTCAGCAGCTCACAAAGTTCAAGAGGCAGCTATACACCAAGGGGAAGAAGGCCATACCAAGGATACCAAAGAGGAAGAGGAAGATTCATGGACAAATGCTTCAAGTGCAACAAATATGTAGGTCATAAATCATATGAGTGTCTAGAGAAAACTTATACCAGTCATGAAAGAGGTGTACATGTGGCCCAAGGTGAGGAACAAGGTGAAGGACCAACATTAACTCATGAATATGTTCCAGAGGAAGATGAGTCTCTTTTAATGAAAATAATCTTGTTAAATCCTAATAAGGAAATTATGGAACCACCACAAAGGAAAAATTTATTTGGGACTACATGTAAGAGAAAGAGAAAGTGTTGCAAGGTCATCATAGATGGTGTGAGTACAGATAATCTTGTGTCAACTGAGATGGTGGATAAACTAGGCTTGAAGTAGGAGGTGCATCCTGCACCTTATCAAGTCTCTTAGCTATAAAAAGGACACTAATTCTTGGTAAGTGAACAATGAAAAATGGATTTTTAGATATGAACCTATAGAGATCATATTTTATGTGATTTTATGCCTATGGATGTGTGTCATATCTTACTTAGAAGAACTTAGCAATTTGATAGGATGGCCATGCATGATGGAAGGAAGAATACATAAGCATTTGAGAAGGATGGGATCAAGCATACACTTAAACATTTGAAAGAAGAGACTTCTACTACTAGAGGAAAAAATTCTAAAGTGATGATAATGAGTGGTAAACATTTTCTACATCAAATGAACAAGGAAGCGTAAAATTTGCTATGATTGGTAAGCCAAGAAGTGTAGTCACTAGCACTAAGTTAACTGATTTACCTCTAGAGATCCAAAATATGTTGAATGAGTACATTTAAATTGAATTATATTATTTTCCTAATGATTTACCACCATTTATAAGAATCATTCATCACATATAATTGATTCTAGGAGCAAATCTTCCAAACAAGGATGCCTACAGGTCGACACCAAGTGAAAATGAAGAAATCAAACACCAAGTCCAAGAATTGTTGAAAAAAATATTGGTAAGAGAGATTCTAAGTCCTTGTGATGTTCCCATAGTTTTGAGTCCTAAGAAGGATGGGATTTGGATAATGTGTATAGACTCTAGAGCAATCAATAAGATCACTATTAGGTATAGATTCCCATTGTCTACAATTGATGATTTACTTGATTATTTGAGTGGAGTTGCATATTTTTCAAAGATAGACTTGAAAATTGGTTACCATAAGATTATGATAAGAGAATGGGATGAATTAAAAATAGTCTTCAAGGCCAATTATGGACTCTATGAGTGGTTAGTCATGCCATTTGGGCTAACCAATGCACCAAGCACCTTTATGAGACTAATGAATGAAGTGCTTAATGAGTTCACTAGTAAGTTTATGATATTGTAATTGGATGATAGTTTGGTGTTTATTCAAACCAAGGAATATCATTTGAAACATTTGATTATGGTATTGAGTAAGCTACATGAAGAGAAATTGCTAATCAATGTGAAAAAGAGCAATTTCTTGAGGGCATAATTGATCTACTTGGGATTTGTGATTTCAAAAAAAATATTGAAGATGGATAAGGATAATATCAAATCCATACTTGAATGGCCTACACCAAGGATCACTTTTGAGGTAAGAAGCTTTCATGGTTTGGCTAGCTTCTATAGGAAATCCATAAGGAATTTTAGTGGAATTGTTGCTCCAATGATAGACATAATAAAGGGTGATAAGATAATATTTTATTGGAATAAGGTTGATGATAAGAGTTTTATATTGTTGAAAAATAAGTTAACTGAAGAACCAATCCTAAATTTATCTGATTTCAATAAGCTTTTTCAAGTGGAATGTGATGCTAGTGGGACTGCCATAGGTGTTGTCTTAAGCCAAGATGGGAAGCCTATAACATACTTTAGTGAGAAACTAAGTGATGCTAAGAAGAGGTACTAAGCCTATGATCGAGAGTTATATTCTCTTTTACAAGCCTTGAAATAAATGGAGACACTACCTTTTGCCTAAGGAGTTTGTTTTGTTCACTGACAATTATGCTTTACAGTTCATTAGCAATCAAAGTAAGTTGAGTCAAAAGCATGTCAAATGGATTGAGTTTTTGAAAATTTTCACATTCACTATTAAGCACAAGAAAGGACAATCTAACAAGGTTGCATATGCTTTAAGTAGAAGGAATCTGATCATGTAGGAATCTCAACTAAGCATCTTGGGATTCGAAGATTTGAAGGAGATGTACAAGGAAGATCTAAACTTTAAGGAACCATATGAAGCTTGAATAAATCCATTATGGGTTGATAGGAGTCCTTGGATATATTTAATGATCCAAGAAGGTATATTGTTCAAAATTACTCAGCTTTTCATACCCAAGAGTTCCATGAGAGAGAATTTTTTGAAGGATAAACATAGTGGTAGCTTGGCAGGACATTTTGAGTAGAATAAGACATTAGCACAATTGAGTGCTCATTACTATTGGCTAGGTATGGGTGTTGATGTCAAGAATTTTGTTTAAAGGTGTAAATCATGTCAACATGCCAAGGTAAGTAGTCAAAATGTAGGTTTGTACCATCCACTACCAATTCCCAACAGGCCTTGGGATTTAGTAAGCATGGATTTTGTACTTGGTTTTCCAAGAAATCAAAAAGGTCATGATTCTATATTTTTAGTGGTTGATAAGCTTTAAAAAATGGCTCACTTCATTCCTTGTTAAAAAATAATTGATGCTAATAACATAGCCAATCTATTCTTTCAAGATATTGTGAGGTTACATGGGCTCCGTAGGAGCATTGTTTCAAACAGGGACACCAAATTTGTTGGGCACTTTTGGAGGACCCTATGGAAGAATTTGGGAACAAATTTGAGCTTCATCTCAGCCTACCATCCAAAAACTAATGGTCAAATTGAATTTCTTAATAGGATCCTTGGAAATAGCTTGAGGAGTTTGGTAAGCATGCAACTAAAATAGTGGGATCTTGTACTTGCACAAGCTAAGTTTTGTTATAATGATTCTCCTAATAGGATTACAGAAATGAGTCCATTCCAAGTATTGTATGGAATATATCCTAGGGGTGTATATGAATTAAGATATCTAGGCAAGATGGAAGCAAGGAGTGCTGATGTAGAGGAGTTTGCCAATGTAATGCAAAATTTGCATGAACAAGTGAAGAGGAAACTTGAAGAAAACACTATAAGTTAAAAGCAAAGGGTAGATCATAAAAGGGAAGAGGTTAGTTTTAGTATTGGAAACCTTGTTCTAACAAACACTAGAAAGGAAATATTCCCAACGAGAGAATACAACAAGCTAAAAGTGAAGAAAATTGGTCCATGCAAGGTGGTAAGGAAGTTTTCAAACAATGCATATGAGATAGAATTGCCAAAATGAATTGTAATCTCTCTAATATTCAATGTTGCATATCTATATCCATACAAAGGTGAGGAATAAACAACTGAAGGAATTGAAATAGGGGTTGATGTGAACATTCAATGGGAACAACAATTACCAAAGGAAGTACCAAAGGTGGTTGAGAGTATTTTGGATAAGAAAATTGTCAAGAAAACAAGAGATAAAGAATATTACCAATACCTAACCAAGTGGAAGAACCTACCAGCTGAAGATGCAACATGGTTGACTACAAATGACATCCTCAAATTGGGAACAAGTGTGGAAGAGTTGATGAAGAACAAGTGAAGAATGCTTATTTTCCTCCTTGGAAGAATGATTTAGGAGCATCTTCATGCTATGAATGTGTTTGTCATGTTGTTGGTTGAGTCCTAGAGTGTCTAGGTGTGCTAAGTTAGTTTTCCCTCTATTTCTTTGGATTTATAATTTTTAAATTTGAGAATATATCTCGTGAGCATGTAATAAGGCCAAATATTTCTAAAGACCAAATTTTTTTAGATTTCCTCTAAAATGGTTTTGGATATCATATTCCATATGATCTTAGGTCAGCTAGGCAAGATTTAGGTTGGTTAGAATCTTGTTTGTTTGGAAAAGTTGTTGTGTGAAGATAGGAATAGATTTTGAGTAAAAAAAACTTGTTTGTATACTAAAATGGATGGATTTTTCATGGGGATAATGTGTATTAAGACTTATGACAGATGAAATAAAGCATGTGTGATTTTTAATAAAAGTTTAAGTTTTTTTTTGACCTTTTCCTATAGACTGTATTATGTAACCTGACAGGGCAGTGAGGGAAAGTTTGATAGTGAGGGTTTAGAGGAATATTATCCTCACTGTGAGTGCTCAAACCCTTAGAGGGGATAAAAACAAGATCAATGAAATCTATTTGAAGTCTTGACACCCTGAAATGCACTTTATAGCTTCATTTAGGTGTTGATTGTGCCCAAACTAGGGCTTTATTGATCTCAAAATATGTATAGTGGAAAATTTAAAAAAATTGAAATCCTGATGTCCTAAGTGTATATGCTTACTATATAAATTTTCAATGTCTAACTCAATGAGTAAGTCTAATTTCTAAACTCTACCTTTTTTTAGCCCTTGTATGCCTAGAATGACTAAGACAGGGTGATTTGATGATGACCTAGGGTTAGGTTAAGAATGATTATTATTTATATAGTTGATAAATGATAAATGATAAATTACACCTTTAATATTATTTAAAAGATTCAAATACTCCTCAAACTCTTGCAACCCCAAAACAAGATGCTTAGGTGACCTAATTAGGTTTGTCACAGTAACCAGAAATCCTATTCCGTACAAAGTAATAATACCCAAGTTTCATATATGTTATATAAATCCTTAATGGGTACCTAGATAAATTATTAAAAAAAAATTATAGGGATTATAAGATAATTTATGCTAAAAAAAGGGTCAATAAGGCTACAAGCCCATGAGCCCATCAACTAGGCAAGTATGGCCTAGAATGTGTATTCTGATCAATCAAAACTATCGAAGTAGATGTAAATAGATTAGATAGGTTATTTTTAGAGTGATAAATTTGTTCTTGTTTATGTATTAGTCATTATCTTTGATTTCATGTTGTAAACCAATGTTATTCCATGAATGGTCAAGAGTATAATCTGGTCATGAGCCTCAATGTCCAAAGAAAGCACTAAAGCAAGTTTAGGAATATTGAGAGTGTCTTTAGATGGTCTGAGAGTGACACCACTTATACTCCTCCTTGGATTAATTTTTTAATTTTTACTCACTTCATGATTTCCATGAAATGTAGGGCTTGTATTTCTTACTTGGATTGCACTTCATTGTTGGCTGCTTAGACTCCTCCTTGGACTCTTCTTGCAACTATCACTCACTTCACTTTTCCCACAACCACAATAGAATAAAATTTAATAGAAATAAAGTTATATGAATTTAGTTTTTTGAATTTCATGGTTTTAGGGTTAAGTAATTTGAAGCACTTGTGTAGATTTATTTTATAAGAGGCAATTTGTGTTAATTAAAAAACCAATGGAGAAAGAGGTTAGAGGGTGAGAAGTCTAAATCTAAGATATTATTTATGGATATTTCTTTTTAATGATTAAATTTATCCTTTTTAAGTGATAAATTTGATGGCCATATGACTAAGTATAAATTGATTACATATATTTGTAAGTCTCTCAAAAGACCAATCAGATAATATAATAAACTGAGTATAGAAAAAATTATGACAAAAAATTAGAGTATAAAGTTTCAACCAATTATGGGGCCATAGGGCAAGACAACTATGAAAATAATGATGACATAATTGAAAACATATTCAAAGTATTTTCATAGTTTTAAAATTATAAATTATATAATGAGGTATACTAAAATGTCTTAACCACATTCATATTGACCTTTCAAATATTTTTTAATTTCATTTAAAAAACCATGCCAATCAAAATATAATTATCACCTTAAATATTTAAAAATAAAACACAATATGATCATGAGACTCTGTTGTGTTTATTATGTTTGTTATTTGTGTATTGTTTAAAAGAAATATCATGCACATCATTATTTCTCAAAGAAAATCAATTTATTGTTTGTTTAAAATAAATATGTGGTAAAGACCAACCAAATACTTATAATATACTAAGTATAGTAAAAATAGTGATAAAAAATTAGAGTATAGAGTATAAACCAGCTATGGGGCCATAGGGCAAGACAATTATGAAAAGTGAGGATGGCATAACGGAAAAAATATTTAAAATATTTTCATTATTTTAAAATTATAAACTATATAATAAAGTCACCAAAATGTCTTAACCATATCCATATTGGACTTTCAATTTTTTTTTTTCAATTAACAAACCATGCCAACTAGAAATAATTATTACCTTAAATATTTAAGAATAAAATATAGTATGATCATGAGGGTTTGTTATGTTTATTCAATTTGTTCTTTGTGCATTATTTACAATAAATATCTTGCAGATCATTATTTATCTAAAAAAATCAAATACTTTTTTGTTTAAAATAAGTATGTGGAAAGACTAACCAAATAATATAATAAATTGAGTATAGCAAAACATGCGATAAAAAATTAGAGTACAGAGTATAAACTGATTATGGGGCCATAAGGAAAGATAACTATGAAAAGTGACGATGAAAATAAACTATCTTTAAAGAAATGCTTTTCAAAGAACTTATCATTATATGTATTCATTACATTGATTTTTATTTGTTTCATGTTGATATGTTTTGAAAATCTATGAAACAGGTATTTTGGGTTACTCAAAAATATAGTTGAAATGATCATGAGCCTCTGTGACATTTATTTATTTTATTCTTTATGCATTGTTTAAAATAAGTATTTTGCATGGCATTGTTTCTCAAAGGAAATTAGTGGTAAAGAGAAACCAAATAATTTAATAAACTGAGTATAGCAAAAATTGTGACAAAAAATCAGAGTATAGAGTATAAATAATAAACCGATTATGGGGCCATAAGGCAAGATAACTATGAAAAACAAGGATGACAAGAAAATATCTTTAAAGAAATACTTTTCAGAAAACTTATTATTATATTTATTCATTTCAAGATGAATGATTATGTATGCAAACAACTGCTCTTTGTCTTCTATTTGATTAAGAGAATGTGTCTATAATAGTTGTAAACTCTATTGTAGATATGCATATGTATTTGAGAATAAGTTAGTTGATTGAATACATATGTGACAATTTTTTGATTCATTGATGCAATGCTATTGGCAGAAGTGAAGCTATGGTAGTCAAAGATTGAGATGAAAGGTTAGAAATGAAGGTAAAAAAAAATTCTAAGTTAGCTTCCTTGTGATTTCAAGGTATGGATTTGTGTTTCTTTTGATCTGAAAATTGAGATCAATTATTTGCATGCATAGTTGTCTATTTTGAAATGAATAAATATAATGATAAGTTTCCTTAAAAGTATTTTTTTAAAGATATTTGTTCAAAACATTGTCTTTTAAATGTATTAACCATGATCTATAATCAATAATGATAAGGTCTGTCAAAAAGTCTTAACCATATCCATAATCAATAATGGTCTTTCAAAAAAAAATCAATTTCAATTAACAAATTGTGTCAGCAAAAATATAATTATTACCTTAATCGTATTGTGTCTTAAGTCATAAGTGGTTCTTAACACATTTATAAAACTGAGTAAAACAAACATGTTCTTCCTTCTACATGATTTTAATGACTAAAAAACTTAATAATAAATTACTAAAACTATAATTATAAACTTGTAAGTTGAAATTGCTATGTCTTCAAGGCTTAAAAAATTAGACAGTGTTAAAAGAGGTTAATGATATAAATGACTTCACATCCCAAATTCTCAAACCTAATGCATATTTTATTTCTAGCATTAAATGCGATGTAGGTAGAATTAAAACTATGGAAATTGAGGTTGAGATCTTGCCCTATTTTTTAGTAAATTGGTACTAGCATATTGAAGGGCAAGGACATATTGAAGGGTTAATGCAAATAAATACTCTTACTCATAAGTACAATAGAAACACAAATCCATACCTTGTAGTTATAATCACATGGAAACCAACTTAAAATTTATCTGCACCTCATCCTAATATTTTTACTATCAGAGCTTCACTTCCACCAATAGCCTGCATCAATAACTAGAAAAATCGAGAAACTATCAACAAATATCTTTAAAAAAAGGTTTTTCAAGGAAATTATCATTATATTTATTTATTTCAAGATAGACAACTATGCATACAAATAACTACTCTTAGTCTTTAGAATAAAATAAATACAAATCCATACCTTGCAGTTGAAATCACAAGGAAACTAACTTGAAAAACCATTGTTTCTAACCTCTTGTCCCAATCTTTCAACTACTAGAGCTTTGTTTCCACCAATAGCTTGTATCAATGACTAAAACAATCAAGAAACCATCACATATGTATTTGAGAACCTTACATTAATTCTGTGGGTGATGTATTAGACCAACATTAAATTTTACTTTAAGCCCCTTAATATGTCGATGTCAATTCACTAAAAAATGAGGCAAGATCTAAACCTCATTTCCATATCTTTAATTCCACCTGCACCGCATTTAATATTAGAAATAAAATATATATTAAGTTTGAAAATTATTTATTATTATTTTTTTTAGTTATTAAAACCATATAGAAGGAAGAACATGTTTGTTTTACTCAATTTTATAAATAATACTAAACAAAATTCAAAGTATTTTCATAGTTTTAAAATTATAAACTATAAATAAAGTCTGTTAAAATATCTTAATGATATCCATAATTGACCTTTCAAATATTTTTTTATTTAAATTAACAAATCATGTCAATCAAAATATAATTATTACATTAATCTTATTGTGTTCTAAGTGGTCCTTATCAGTCTCTCTCTCTCTCTCTCTCTCTCTCTCTCTCTCTCTCTCTCTCTCACACACACACACACACACACACACACACACACACACACACACACACACACACACACACACACACACACATATTTACATACATACATACATATACCTAGCAATTTTAGACTAACCTATACATGTTTTGTATAATTTTTTAATGAATCAGAATTATATATGCATAGTAACTATGGTAAATTTGTGTTCCAAAATAGAACTGAATATAATCTATAAGACGAATTGAAATACATGTATAAGAAATTATATAAAATTGATACTATTTAACTAGGTATATTTTCACATAATTAATCATTTTTAAAATTAAAAAACCTACTTATAACTTTTTGACTATAAATAACCTTTGAAATTTTTTTCCTGAAAAACCCGCTAAAACTTTTTTTTTCACCCTATCAAATTAAAAAATATTGAATTCATTTATAACCAATTATATTAGATTCAAATCAATGTTAAATATTTATGTTAAATTTAATTTTGAATAAAAATATTTACCAGTCTTTTAAAATATAAATATTAAATTTAATTTTGATTGAAAACATCTATCAATATTTTAAAATGTTAAATAAATAAATCTCTCTTAATTTAAATTTAATAATATTTAAAGAAGAAAAAAATATTAAAAAATATATATAAATAAATTAATAAATTATAAATATCTTACCAAATACCATAATTTAATATTTCAGTTAAAACTTATATTTATAAATTCATTGACCTTAAATTAATTATATATATATATATATAAACTCTAAACTTTTTAACTTTTTATTATAAAACATTTATTAAACAAAGATAAAGATGGAGATAGTCCATTCATTTTCAATTCAAGACACGTAATGAGGTGGAATTTAACTTTAAGAAGATTTAAAGGTTAGAAATGTTGAAATGACAAACATTTTCTATTCTATAATAATCAATTAAACATTTGAAGTGCCATCTTATTTATGGCACAAACATTTTCCAATCTATATTTATAAGTTAAAAAGAAGAGTATTGAATATAGAAATAATTATTTTTTTTATAATTTTTTTTATTTTTTATGTTAATATATGTAATTTATAAAATACGTATTATTAGTAATAATATTTTGAAATATAAATATATAAAAAATTTAAAGAAATTGAATTAGAAAATTTAAAAATTAATAATAAAAAATTTTAAAAATAAAATTGATATAATTTTTTTTTATAAATTTTAAATTTGAAATATAAAATATAAAACTCTAAAACTTAAAGTTTTAATTTTGAAACATTGAAATTTAAACTATGAAATCTTCAAATCTTGAAACCATGAAAACTCAAAAATATGAAAACCCTAAAATTTTAAAATTAAAAGTTCAAAAAAACCATATATATATATATATATATATATATATATATATATATATATATATATATATATATAAATACAAGACAAGTAAATTGATATAAAGTATTTTTGAAGTTTGAAACCATAAAACTTAAATCTTAAAAATCTGAAATTTCAAAAATAATAATTCTAAAATCTGAACCATAAAGATTTGGGACTTAGAACTCGAAAAATCTAAAAAACAAAACTTAAAACTTAAATTGGAAGATGAAAATTTAAATTTTAAAGTTATAATTTCAAATTGAATGTTAAAATATGTAAAACTCAAAATCTAAAAACTCTAAGAATGTGAACAATAAAATAATATAAACACTTCTAAACTTTGAAATCTAAAAATTAATACTTAAAAACCAAAAGTTGTGAAACCTAAAAATTTAAAATCTATATTTTTTGAAAATATGAAAAAATTAAAAACCTAAAAACTCAACTTAAAGGTATCGATGCGAGTTAAAAAATTTATTTCTCCACATGTGTATGACTTCATCTCGAAGGTGCAGATCCTAATTAGGCTGATCTGCAATTATTATAAAAGGAGGGGACTTAATTGTTATAATGAACCTTTAGTAGGACTCCCAAACTATTCTTACTTTTTTTTAATATGCCCCATCCAGAAACTTCATTCTACTCGCTTCAAATCTATGCACACAATCTCCATGGGTGGCAATAGGGATAGATTGGAACCCATTTCTTGCAAGGATGTTCATGAATAGAAAAAAGTATGGAAGAAGATGAAAACAGTGGGGTGGGGGGGGTGCGGGGGGGTGAGACTTACTGATTTTATGGAATGAGTCATGGAACACAATGTTGAGATTGCCCATGATTTCATTGTGGCTTAGAATAAGCAAAAAGTGACTATCCATGGCATCACAATCAACATTTCAGAGGAGTTCATCGATGAAGCAACTGGTATGTCATGTGTAGGTACCAAGGCATTCAAAGATCAATAAAAAAAATAAGAGTCACTATAGAAGTTTTTTAGGATGAATGACTTTGTGCAGATAAACCAAAAAGGCTTTTCATGGGCTAAACTCCTGTGCTACTACCCTGACATTTGCCTTCAAATCATGCATTACATGATGCTCAAAGGTAAATATACTCTTATATTTTTCCACCAATTTTTTCTACTTAATCATTTTAATGGCTACAAAATTTGTCTACCTTACTTTCTGCTAAAGTCCCTAAAGAGTACCATCTTACTGTATCAAGTGAATGACACCATTCCCATCCTCCACCAAGGTTTGATTCCCCTTTGGGTCAAGCATGGTCAAAACCTTTATAGTTCAGAGGTTCCCCTTTGGGTTTTTTCATTCAAGGAGAACTCCCCAGAGGAAGATCCTATCAAGGGATCCCACCAACCCTCTGATTGCACCCCCCAAGATAACTTCTTAAAGTCCCCCCTAATGACCTCCCCCTTAAATTCTGTATCCCTAAAATGAAACCTATCTCACTCGAAGTACGTACGCCAATAGAGACAACCCAAAAATGGAAATTTATTGTGATTGATGAGATGAAAAGGACCAAATTACAAATAGAAAACTTTAGTTCCAAGGTTCAACAAACAGGGATGGGCCTTGCCAAACTCATTAGGACTAGAAATCCCTACACAATCAGGTCAAAGCCACAATTTAGGCTTTTGTTCAATCTACGCAGCTCACTCAATTCCCTACCTTTTAATTTCCTAAGGTTTTAAGATCCCCCCCTCAGGGCTCCCCCCTGAGCAGTCCCCCATGTAGGTTAAAAGAAAAAAGTGTCCCCATATGATATTATCTAGTGAAGTTGTTGAAGGCTTTGAGAACTGCACTTGGGTAAAGGTCTTTAAGGAAAAATAGAATATTCCAGTGAAGGACCTTAAAGTTGTTGAAGACCCATAGGAGGGACTTTCCTCTTAAATCTTTTCTAGTTTCTTATTTTTTGCTCTTATTTTGGTACTGTAGCTTTTCAACTTTTGACTCCTTAGCCCTATTTATGACCTGTTAATACTTTTGTACTACACTCTGGTGGTTCCATGTCCTTGTAAAACTTAGCTTTTACCTCATCAAAAAATAAAAAATAAACTCAACCTAAAATTTAAATATCTTAGAAATCCTCAATATAAGAAACCCAAGAAACACCAAGCCCTATTATCTTAAAATCTTGAACCTCGAAATCTGAAAACATTCCAAAGGTTAGAAAATTTTGGTAAAGAATAATTTATTAGGGTTTTCCAAAATATATAGAATTTCATGGAGAATAACTCACCAATCTTCTTGGATAAGAGATTATTGCATTATAATTTTGTATACATTTCATGCTCTATTTTTCATGTTTTTGGGAAAAATGTAAAAAATATATTTTCTATTAGCAAAAAAAGTGTTAGCACATGTTCTTGGCAAAACTTGTGGTGTTCACAAATTGTCAAAGAAAAACGTTCTGGTTTTGACAAGAAATAAAAATATAGATGTATATGTAAGCATAGTCATTTTTTAAAAATTTAAAAAATATAATTTTGAATCACTCAAAATTTTAGTTTGATGTCTTTTATAATAATAACTTATCAAAGACATTCATTTTTTTCTAAAAAATAGTAATAAATATAAGATGAAATTTTAGGTAGAATGATAAAAATGGTAAATGATTATAATGGATATAAACGTGTGTGTGTGTGTGTGTGTGTGTGTGTGTGTGTGTGTGTGTGTGTGTGTGTGTGTGTGTGTGTGTGTGTGTGTGTGTGTGTGTAATATCTATTATTTCTTTCTACTATGAGTTAAATTAGTATTTGAAAAATAATGTTGAATAAATAATCCATCATTAAAAATAATAATGATAGCTTACGTCAATCATCAAATTTAATCCTTTTTTTCATTTCAAATATATTTTAAATATTCCTTACTTCAAATATTAACTCTGAGGAACATATATGAGATGTGTTTAGAACTCATTTGTTTTTATCTTTTGATTTCATAGTCCTTAGTATGTATGTTGCAAGTTTTTTTAATTAAGGTAAATTGAGGGTTTTGAAAGGTCCCAAAACATTGTACAAAGGTATAAAGATAGAAATAGCTAAGCACAACAACAAACATAATTAAATATCAGACCCAGTAAACCACCAAGCCAAGAATAAATTAGAAGTCAATAAAACACCAACTCACTTATAACTAACATACAAATGCTTAATAATAATAGTTATTTGAGTATCTAGATATAGATCTAGCAAACTCCTTCAATTTTATACTCCTTGTTACTCTAACACTTGGTTGAACTATTCTGTTTTAGTTTGACACCAAATTTCAATCATCATCTCCCTCTCTAACCTCATTGATAAGCTCTATTTTAGACCTTGTCAACCCCTTTCTAGAATACTCCTTATACTTAGATCCCTCCCAAAATGCAATAACCCTCAGATTCCTTACATCTATCTTGGTACTTAGATCTTTAGTTTTGATTTGTGTCTTTGGAACTAGAGGATCACTATTTTTCTCTCCTCCTTACTGCTAATCATGATCTTGATATTCCATGTCTTCAATTTCTAAATCCTAAAGATATATAGCATCTTCCTTCTTCTCCATCATTTAAGCCTCAAAGATACCTTCATTCTCCTCATGATGATCTGGATCCTAGTATTTAATGTCTCTAAACTCTCTGTCCTTGAGATATTTTGAATCTTTCTCCTCCCCCATCATTTTAGCCTTAGAACTACCTTCATTTTCCTCATGATGCCTTAAATTAAAAGCATTTGAACTACAAGGCCCACCTTTAGTTATGCCCATAATTTTTTTTTAACCATTTGGTATTCCAGCCTTTAGATCTTCTTCTTGATCTTTGGCTAGTTCCTCCTCTTCTTTTTGTCCTTGGTTTCTTTCTTTCCCTACATCCTAGGATTACAAGTCTTATTTCTTTTCAAAACTTGGTTTTATTTTATTTTTGATGGACATGAATTAGTTTCATGGCCCATCTTCTTAGAGCCTGCACAAACCATAGATTTACATTCATATTCAATTAGTTGGGTCCATATTCCGTACTTGGAAGAGAACATAAATTATTGATGAAATATCCTTGTTGTTAGAGACACTCTCATAGAACCTAGTATAGATTAATCTCTTTTTATTTTTGGTTACCAGGTCAAAATATAAGATCTCCCCTATAGATTTAGTGATTCCTTGTCAAAAAAAATCTTCTAACACTTTACGATAAGGCTTGAGAGTCTAATCCAAACTTAGATTTCATTGAATAGTTCTAGATTCTAATAAAACCTTGGTTTCAAAATTTTTAATGCCAGATTAGATGTTTCCAAGAACCAACAAACCCCTAATAGAGTACCAGTATAGTCAACCTTATTAGAGAAAGAAATTAAGATGAAACATTAGAGTAAAGCAAATATATCTACTTGGCCCTTAGGCTTCCATTTTCTAATCACCCATTCTTTAAAAATATCTATGTTATCTAGTCTGATATGAGATTGTTCCACTATCTTGTCATGAATAGTTATGTAGAGAACACTATCCTCTTCAACCACCACTAATGCCTCATGAGTCTGATTAGAATCTATGAATATTTTTTTTCCTAAAACCCTATCTACCCAAGATCATTGGTCAGGATCAGATGGAACCATTGAGATATCTCCATGGGTGACTTCCACTAGGGGTAGAGGTTTTATTGGTAATTTTCCAAACAATGACATGTAAATGAGAACCAACTCCACAAGGGTTGTAAAATTGTCAAATATATCGAATACAAAGTAGCCCTAGGGAAAAATAACAAAAAGTCCACCCACAAGCCAAAAATAGTATAGTGATAGTAATTAGACAATAAAGCCAAAATAGCTAAGCAACTGAAAGGTGACAACACTGCAAGGAACAATAAATTATACAATAATAAAACTTGACCTAGTAGGTAGAACATCCTTAGCCCACAAGTGGGTCTAAGAAACATGCTTAGGAAGACCTCACTTCTTCCTTTGGACAACAATCTAATAAGCATCAAAATATCCATTCATAGTTATAAGAGATGAAGGAGGTGAAAAACTCACCAAGTCCTCAGAAGGGAGTGGAGCTTGGGGAGTAGACACAATAGCATTAGACCCAACAACAAATTGCATACCTACAACAACAATCCTTGACCTAAAAATAACAATAGTCAAGATCCCTATGATAATCCCAGTATTAATAGTAGTCAAGATCCCTAGGATAGTCCCAACAATAATAGTAACAGTAGGGGAGGTCCCTATTATAGTTTTAGTAGTATAAGAACCAAGTAAATATGATGGTACTATAGTAATAATAGTAGGGGAGATACCAACAATAGTCTTAGTAATATTAGCAATAGGGGAAGTCTAAACAATAGTCTCAAAAGTAATAGCAACAACAAGGAGGTCCCTACAATAATCCCAATAGTAGAAGAGTCATGTAGTGGGGGAAGAGAATCCTTCCCATCATTAGAAGGAGGCTTAGAAGCTTCTGAGCTCGAACCATCATCGTCAATATCTATTGTAAGATGTTCATGTAGAGAATCCTTCCACCAATATGAAGACCAAGAAACCTTCAAATAGGGGCATTCAAATGCCAAATGACCTGTATTAAATCACCTCTGATAATGAAATGGGATACCTTTGTAATCCAAGGGCTGACACCAAGAGCAATCAATAATTTGTAAAATAACCTATATTGGAAGAGGTGTAGACAAATCTAAATCCACTAAAATATGAGCATAAGTGGTGTGAGAGAAGTGAGTAATGGCACGATCCACCATGATAAAATGGCCCACCGAGTTGCCAATGTTTTTATAGCAAGATTCACACCAAAAATGAGGATGCAGATTTGGTAGATGAATCCAAATTGGCAGCCTATTGAAAGATAAAGGACATGTTATAGTTTGTAAGCAATATGTTTTTAATTAATTAGAGTTCCTAAAAGAAATGAAATATCCCATACTCATATTTTTCTTGATTCTCTTTATTGAGGAGAGGGGAAATGCGAGAATGGGGGATCGAGGGATGTAGACTTATCTCTCTAGAACATAACTTATATTTTAGAATATTCATTTGAAACGTAAAATGATTGATGATGATTAGTAAAAGAGAGTGATTCATATTTATATGATATATATGTGTTCAAGTTATATACAATATATACATGTTAGTTTTTTAATATAAATTTGATACATATAATTATTTTATCAAATTCATAAACCAAAATGAAATATATTATTAATTCAATAATCTTTATCAAACATAAATTTTAATTCTAAAAAACATCAAACATATAATAAATAAATCTATATTTAAAATTAAAATAATTTAAAAAAATCAATAACTACAAATTTTCAACATTTCTTTTTGAAATGTAATTGTTCTCACTTTTTATGTATAAATTTACATCTCAATAAAAATAACATATTATTAGTACTTTTAAATTTCAAGGAAAATAAAATATTATTATTATTTTACCCAATAAAGTGAATATAAAGTGAATGGCCCTCCCTCTTTCTTTTTTTTTCTCCTCCTAATTGTTTTTTTAAGGATAACTACAACAATATTAGTTGGTTGTATACTTATAGTGCCAATATATAAACTATTCACAATGATTTTTAATTTTAATTAAATTTATTTTAGTGTAAATTAATATGACATTTTAAAATAAATTTTGTGAAAAAAAAATCATTTTTATTAATAATTTTATATTTCTAATTTTTATTATTACATAAATATTTAATGTGAATTAATATTATTTTTAAATAAATTTAGAAATATAATAAAACTCATTTTATTAAGAACTTTATATTTTAAAAGTAAAAAAATTTATTGTAAATAATCTATTTAACTATAAGATTGATGTGTAATGAAAGAGTACTCAATTTTATTTATATAAATAATTTTATTTAAATATAAGATTTCATAAATAATTATCATATTTTTTTAATTAAATAATATAAAGATTTTTAAATCAATATTTTAATTACATTTTCTGAACTATTATTAGTTTAAGAAAATAAGAAATATTAAGTAGATTTCATACTCAAATTTCTACTTATATATGTTAACAACAAAATGTTGTGTAGTCAAATAATTAAAAAATAAATAAAAATCTTAAATTAGATAATTTGAATAATAATATGTTAATTAAAAGAGGAATATATATATATATATATACATTTGTTATGATTAAAAAATAAAAGTTATTACCTTTAAAAAATGATGACAATAAAAGTTAGTATAATTAATTATTATTTCTGAAGGAATAAATATCAATATTTTTTCGAAGAATAATTGGTCATCACTATAAGGTTTGATCATTAAACTAAATTTCAATGACACTGTAAAAAGATAGTTGCGAATGGATGGGATAAAAAATATTTTTTTTGAGGAGGATAACTACAATAATAATATGTTAATTATATATATATATGTGTGTGTGTGTGTGTGTATATATATATGTGTGTGTGTGTGTATACATACATACATACATACATACATATATATATATATAGACACACACACACACATATATATACACACACACACACACATACATACATACGTATATACATGTGTGTGTGTGTATATATATATATATATATATATATATATATATATATATATATATATATATATGTATATGTGTGTGTGTGTGTATATATGTATGTATATGTGTGTGTGTGTGTGTGTGTGTGTGTGTGTGTTTGTTATGATTAAAAAATAAAAGTTATTACCTTTAAAAAATGATGACAATAAAAGTTAGTATAATTAATTATTATCTGCAAAGGAATAAATATCAAGATTTTCTTGAAGGATAATTGGTCATCACTATAAGGTTTGATCATTAAATTAAATTTCAATAACACTGTAAAAAGGTAGTTGCGAATGGATGGGATAAAAAATAATTTTTTTGAGGAGGATAACTAGAATAATATTAGTTGGTTATATACTTATAGTGTGAGTATATAATCCATCAACAATGATTTTTAATTTTGATTAAATATTTTTTTAGTGTGAATTAAGATGAATATACAATCCATCAATAATGTTTTTTTATTTTGATTAAATATTTTTTTAGTGTGAATTAATATGGCATTTTAAATAAATTTAATGAAAAAATAAAGGTCATATTTATTAATAATCTTATATTTCTACTTTTAATATTAAATAAATATTTAGTGTGAATTAATGTTATTTTTAAATAAATTTAGGAAAATAATAAGGTTCATTTTAAGTAACAATTTTATATTTTAAAAGTTCATAATATTAGGCGAAAAAATTTTATTGTAAATGATCCATCTAAAGATAAGACTGAGGTGTAATGAAAGTATATTCAAATATTTTTATATAAATAATTTTATTCAAACATAAGATGTTATAAATGAATTAATTAAAAAAAATCATCATACTTTTTTTAATTAAATGTATTTGAAAGACAAAGATTTCTGGTTAAATGATATAATTTTTTTTAAATCAATATTTTGAATCACATTTCATGAATCATCATCAAGAGAATAAGAAAATAATAAGTAGATTCCATATTCAAATTTCTATTTATAGATATTAATAATAAAATGTTGTGTAATCAAATAATTCAGAAAAATGAAAAAAATAAAAAAATAAAATCTTAAATGAAATAACTTGAATAAAAATATCTTATATATGTATATGTATGTATGTATGTATGTATATGTATATGTATATGTGTGTGTATATATATATATGTGTGTGTGTGTGTGTGTGGATATATATGTGTGTATATATATGTGTGTATATATATGTGTGTGTATATATGTATATGTATATATGTATGTATATATGTATATATACATATACATATATACATACACATATATACATATGTTATAGTTACAAAATAAAAATTAATATCTCTAAAAATGATGGTAATAAAAATTAGTATGATTAATTATTATTCTCGAAGGAAGAAATAGCAAGATTTATTTGAAGAATGTCATCGCTACAAGGTTTGATCATTAAGCTAAACTTCAATAGCATTGTAAAAGGCAATCATGGATGGATAGGAGAAAAAGTAACTTTTAGAAATGACAAGGTCCCCTCTTCTTGATTTTAATGAAGTCTCAAGAATATACATAAACAACTTTGGTGAATCTAAATTTCTACAGAGAAATATCAAGTTAGCTCTTAAAAATAAGTAGACCATTATTACTATTAAAGAAGACTCAAGATAAATTTTAAATATTTTAAAAAAAGATCGCATTAAAAATTGATAATTTTCTTACTAAAATTAAAAAATATAAATAACTTCTTACAAGGTTTTTAGTTTTCCCAATCAATCATATCAAATAGAATGATACCTAAGTGGACTCTCAACAATTAAATTTAAATTTTGTTCCACCTATTTTAAGCGGCAAAGGAAAATTACTAATTGTAAATGAATACAACTCCAATTTTCATCAATGAATGCAATTATGATTTGGAATTGGGTGTTGAGATTTTTTATTTGGAAATTTATGATGAATTACATAGATAAATTAAAAATTATGAAGGATTTGACTGGGTAGGAACATATGGCATGAATGATTAGTTTAAGATATTACCATTAGAGTAAATTCTTATCATTTGTGGTGATCAAAGGACGGTGTGGGGAGCTCAAAGATTGCTCGCATGTATGCCCTCCCTACTTTTGGATTTATAAAATAAATTTTACTAATTTATTTTTATCAATTAATTTAGATGTTCAATAAATCAAGAAAAAATAAATTTATCAAACTCTTAAATAATTAATACATTATTTTTTTTAAAAAAAAAATTAATTTAAAAATATGACTAAATTTTGTTACCATCATTTATAGAAGTATTAACTTTTAATGTTTTTAACAATAAAAAATAAAAAATTATGTTTTATTTAGTTTCCTTTTTTTTTAATTAACATATTTTTATTCAAGTCATTTTTTTTTTCATTTTTATTTAATATTCAACTACTTAAAATTTTATTGTTAACATTTATAAATAAAAATTTAGATCTATAATCTAATTATTCTAATAATAATTTTCAAAATAATTTAAAATGTTAATTTAAAAATATTTTATTTAATTTAATTAAAAATCTTCATTTTTACTTTATATATTATGGAACTACCATTTCTAACAAATATTAAATTGAATATTACTACTAATTAATTTATTAATTTTAAATATTATTACAAAAATTTGTTAATAAAATAAATTAAAATTAA
The DNA here is from genome assembly GCA_037957365.1 of Torreya grandis. Lineage (NCBI taxonomy): Eukaryota > Viridiplantae > Streptophyta > Pinopsida > Cupressales > Taxaceae > Torreya > Torreya grandis. The sequence goes on along the minus strand of JARHVA010001002.1, from coordinate 2,596,961 downwards.
TTTTTTTAATTATCAATAAATAAAAAAAGAATTAAAATTATTTTTTTAAATTTAAAAAAAATCATATCAAACATAAAAAACCATATAATTTTTCTATTGACTGATTGATTTGATATTTAATTTTATCTCATTATATAAAAATAAAACATCTTACAAAAATAATTCATAATGTCTAATTCATTTATCTATCATAATTATAAATTATTTCTATAAATACTAGCCACTCTATATCCCATAATATAAAAATAAAACATCATACTAATAACAATTCATAATGATTAATTCCTCTCAATTGGCAAAGTGTAATGAACAATATCCTTTTTGAGGGTAGGCAAAGGAAATATGTGGAATATAATGATGGGATCCACATAATAAAATTGACATTTTATTAGAATGGTTTTTCTAAGAGTAGCTTATTCATGCAAAATCCTTCTAAAAAATAAATTAATTAATCTATTTTTATTATTTATTTTATTTTATTTTTTGAAAGTAATAATATATGATTTAAATAATAATTAATTTTTTTTTCTTTTCATTTATATTATTTTTATAAAATTAAAATCTTCCAACTTTTAAAACAGTTAATATAACAAAAGTAAAAAAGTTATGTAACGTATACATTACTTAAATATAAAAATAAAATTATATCAAATGAAATTTAAGAGATACGATGTAAAATTTATTTACTATCATTTAAAGAAACAAATGTGTGGATGAAAATTATGAGAAAGATTTTTTTGTAATATATGATAAGCCTCTTGCATGCTTACATCACGATCATTGATATTTTTTGCCAAAAGCTTATGGGTTTCAATTGAAGTGGGGTCATTTGAATTTAAAGCATGGACTTGGTTAAAGGGAAAGTAACTATCACCCTCATCGAGATGAGGAGGAGAAGAAGATTATTTCTTGTGCATAAGATATGATATTGAAACTTGAAACATAATTGTTAACTTATATGCTAAATCCTCTATGTGTGTAAGGATTTGTTTGTTAATAGAATTCCATATAAGAGAAAGATAACATGCTATGAAATATGGCATAGATTGCAATTGGTATAAATCATCATCTATACATGTGTTTATGTCTTTTCCGAGTTCATTTCAAATTAAAAAGAATAAACATGAGAATGAAAGTATTAAAATTTGTAACAAAAAGTGATATACCTCTTCTGACATTATTATTAAGATTAGATCAAATAAAATCAAAAAGTGTATAGATCTAAATTCTAAATGCTAGAAATGTAAATCCTAGGGTTATCTAGGGTTAGAGTTTGAGTAATGTTTGAATTAAGTCGGGTTCATCAAATATTTTAACCTTTTAGGACTTAGATATATGTAAATCCTATGTTTGTTAAAGGGTTGATATAGACTATATCAGAGAAATAATATGTAGTGAATCTATCAATTGATTTGTTATAAAATTGATTAGATTTCACTTTTCTAAAATTAGTAATAAATAGTGCTAATAAAGACTTAATTGAAAAACACCTAATACAGGTGATCTAAGTGTTGCAAACTAAGATGGATGTTGGTCTGAGTGTTGTAAACTAGATCCCTATGTTATAACCCCTATTAGATAGTAACGCCACAATTGGATAGTAACACCATTATTGATAAAGTGGCGATAGTGTCCTCCATGCAAGAATGTCTCGGACTTCTAAATACACCTATGTCTAGACCTCTGGGGTATGTTCCTATGCACACAAGTGCTACAACTCTATATTATGCCTTTAATAATTGATTTATTTTGCAAACATTAATCCTTCATATAACTAAGACATGTACTAAAAAGTGTATTTATTAGTAGGGCAGGCTAGACATCCTCAACACCCTACTGTGAAGAGAGTTGCCTAGATACTAATACTTCGAGGAGGGATGAAGTCTGATGTAGTTATCCCCATTTAAGTGTTAGTATAAGTGTAAGTAATGTTAGTATGAAAGTGGCTTTGAGTGCCTTGAGTGTGCTTAAGACTAAAAATATAGAAAATATGAGCTTAGGACTATTATAGATGGTGGTACATAGAAGTAGGGTAGAATAGAGATTGTTAACCTTAATTATGCTCATCTTATTTTGTGTTTGAATGTGTGTTTTGTATCTAATTTCCATATAGTGGATAAAAGGCTAAAATTTATGTATTTATACTAATTTATTACTTGTGTAGATGATAAAAGATGTTTAGGCCAACCATATGAGACTTTAGTTTTGAAAATATATTCGTTTAGAAAAAACTAGGGTAAAGGGCATTAGTGCTATTTTAGGGACACTAATTTCATGTGGGGCTAGTGTCCTTATTATGATAGTGCTAGTGTGTAGATAGCAGAACACTAGGCATGAAGGGCCAATATCAAGAAATGAGCGTCTAGGGCTACTTTATAACTAACTAGGAATGCTTATGGCCCACATGAAGGCTAGATATGTATGATAATAGGCTCTATAATATGTTTAGTGCTAAGCTAGGAATAGGTAATCTCAAGTAGCACTCAAATATCACTTTTAGGTGATTATCATCATGACATATAAGTTTATTTTTAGGCATTACTCCCCTTTTTAGTTTTTTTATTTAGTTCTAAATGTATTATTAATTAATATATATTTTTAAGAAGCCAACATTCAAATCACATCATTTGGTGATCAAATTTACTAATTAAATATTAAGTTATAATTCTAAGATTAAGTTTAATGATATTTAATTTGAGTAAAAAAAATTATAATTGTGTTTTATTTTTAAAATAACAACTTATTTGTATTTTTGTTTATATAGGAATCATCAAGTGCTAATGAAGTCATATTCGTATATATTATTTGTATTATTATTATTTTTAATTACTATTTTTTTTAAATGTAAAACTTGATGTATTATATGATATTTATTTTGTAGGTAATAAGGCATTCAATACATGGTAATGATGATAGTGATAGATGACGAAGATGATGGCGATGGTCATGCTGGTAGTGCATGTTGAGGGGATGATGATGATGAAGAAGAAAAATATTAGATATATTTCTTATTTTTTTAATGATGAGTTATATGCCCTTAAAATATGTTATAGATTATTATTTAATAAATTCAACCATTTTATAACAATATAGATATTTTTAGTACAATAAAGTTTTATTTAATGTTTGTGATAAATACAAGTTTGAAAGTAGTTTTAAGTATCTTTTAAAAAATTATTTTTTAATACTATTCTTGTTGATATTTTTTATTATTTAAAAAATATATATAATATATAAATTTTAATTATTAGATGTTATTAAAAAAATATTTAATTTAAGTGTATTATTTTAATTAATTATTAAAATTATTAGTTTGCATTTTCTATATAATTTAAACTTATTACATTTTTATATATTAATATATGTTAAATTTTAATTTTTATAAATAATAAATTTTAGACCAATTTATATTAGTTGAAAAATTATTACAATAATCATGATACAAATTTTCCCTAAAAAATTAAAACAAATAAATACAATAAAGTTTATTTTTCAAATAAAAATTTGAATGACAAAAAAATGTTAATTGAAAATATTTTCATTTAGTATCTAAAACCATTCCTAATTTCAATTTATAATATTAAATTTAATAATAAAAAACATCAAAATATAATAGTATTTATAATTAAAAATGATTTCCATCATTTAAATGTTGAACTATTTATATGGATGCATTTTTTTTTATAAAGAAATAGTAAATATTTTGTTTGTCAACATTAACTACAATTACGATTAGAAGAAATGAATGGCACTCTTCAAATAAAAAAATAGTTTTTATAATTTTTTTACTTTTTTAAACTTGAGATAACAACCTACCATAAGTTTTATTAAAAAATTGTCTATTATAATATATTTCCAAATCATTTACTGTTTGAACATTAAATTTTTAATTTTTTATTTAATTGTTATATATTAAATAATATTATAAATAATTTCACTTCATTTTATGCTCTAAATAAATATTCAAATTTTTTCATTAAAAAAATAATTAAAAATTAATATATTAAATTATATAAATAATTAAATAATTAGACAAAGCCTAATCGTAACAAGAAATGTTTTACCCTACCAAAACTTTTCTTAAAAATGGTTTACCCTCACTTATTTACATGATCCAAATGAGTATTCAAAATTATTTTATCATGGGAATTTATTTAAAAGATTAAAAATATAGATAATATATTAAACTATATAAAAATAAATAGTTAGAGAAAGTATAATCATAATACAAAAAGCTATAATATATTATATATATTTTTTAAAATTGTTTGTTCTAATATATTTTTAAATTAAATTATTTAATGTTTGAATTTTAAATTTTAATTTAATTATAAATTTAATATTATTATATATTAGTATATATATTTTAAATATTTTTTTGTAAAATATATTGAGAAATATTATTCTCAAAACATTTATATCATATTAAATTTTTGATATAAATCATCTCGAGAATGATATCTCTGAACATATTTTATATACATTTATCTAAAATATGTATACTAGTTTTAATATTTCTTTAAAAAATGACTTGATGTCTATATTAAATAATAAAATAACATGATAACAAAATCCTTAAAAAAAAAAGGACCAATAATAAAAATGGTTTGATAGTTGTAAAGGTTCATATAAATTATATATAAATGATTATATGCGAACGTCAACGAATTGATTTAAATAAGTGTAATTTTTTAATGATATTAAGAAGAAATAATTTAAAGTGATTAAAAAAATAATAATATATTAATTATATAAAAATAAATAGTTAAATAATTTAAAAAATATTGTTTTTTAGAAGAAAAAATATTATATTTGATAAATTAATAAAATATAATGTTTTTTTTTTTTTTTAAATTCTTAATTTTATAGATTAAAAATAAATTCTTTAAATTAAATAATTAATCGATAAAATATAAATGAATTAATAAAATAAATTAATATTCTTAACAATTATTTATATTAATTTTAATTTTAATTAAAAACATTTATCAATCTTTTATAAAGATTAAATAAATAGACCCTACTTAATTTAAATCTAACAATATCCATTGTAAGTTAAACTCTCATATATACAAAAAGTTGTATGGACTCCTTAAGCTTATTAAAATTTCACTATAAAACCAAGACAAAGGAGGAGATGGCCACATGCACTTATTTTCAATCCAAGACACATGATGGGATGGCATTTAGCTTTAGATGATCCATCCAAAAGTTGAAATGTTTTTATATCTTCGTTCTTTATGGGACAAACATTTTCATTCTATAGTAACCAAATTAAACACCATTCATTTTTATTTTTTTTTAATTTTTTGCTTGGATTAATGCTAGTAAATTAAACACTTGTAGTGATATATTTCATTTGTACATCTTCCAGATCAAAAGTCACTTTGGGGAAAGTTAAAAGAAGAATATTAAATATAAAAATAAGTAAAAGTTTATTTTATATATATTTTTAATATAATAATTTTTGTTGAAAGAAATTTTAAGACTCGTATGTTAGTATTTATAGTAAGGAGATTGAAACATGGTTTGAAAATTTAATGGGATGTTATTCACTAAGATGTTTTGTGAGGAGGTAAAAGTTTACAAAGATAAAAGTTGTAAGATAGAGTTGATGTAAAAGTTTTTTGGACAAATATCGTGTTGAACATAGATAAGAAGGATTTTTTATGATAGGTTCTCCCTTGACGGTAGCCAAAAATAAGTTTATGAATAATGAAATATTTAATATTGGAAAGTAAGTATACATTGATTTTTTCCCACTATTTTTTACTTCTTAACCACTTTTGTAGGTATAAAATTAATTTTCCATTCTACCTTCTAAAGTCTCTTGAAGCCATGGCCCTAGCATATCAAGTCAATGATAAAAAATGAAATAATCCACCATGGCCTCATCCTTTTGCTTTTCCAACATAGTGAAATCATGCATAGTAAAACCATCCCCTTTGCTGAAGACTCTCCTACTGGTGACACCCCTATTGATGACACCCCTCTTGAAGACACCCCAACTGATGATCCTTTTGAGGAAGAATCTTGCCTACCAAAGAAAGATTAAGGGTCCCCTACCCATGCCTTAAACCTTTCTCCCCCTTTGCCAGGTTGTCACCTTTCAAGAGCCATGTTGAATTCTCCCATGCCTCCATAAGAAAAAACCTAGAGCTATGGTTAATCCCTAGAAAGGGGAGGATAACCCTAGGAGTATGGAATTCAATAGGCTAGCGGATAACAACATTGAACATAGCAAGAAACTAGGTATATTCTTAGATAAATTGGAAGATATTAGGATGGCCATGGCTTCCTTGATAAAATATTGGAATGACCTTAAATAAGAAATTGTCAAGCTTAAGAAAGAATTATGTAAGGAAAAAGATAAGAAAGTCCTTCTACCAAGAAAAAACCTAGAGCTATGGTTAATCCCTAGAAAGGGGAGGATAACCCTAGGAGTATGGAATTCAATAGGCTAGCGGATAACAACATTGAACATAGCAAGAAACTAGGTATATTCTTAGATAAATTGGAAGATATTAGGATGGCCATGGCTTCCTTGATAAAATATTGGAATGACCTTAAAGAAGAAATTGTCAAGCTTAAGAAAGAATTATGTAAGGAAAAAGATAAGAAAGTCCTTCTACCAAGAAAAAACCTAGAGCTATGGTTAATCCCTAGAAAGGGGAAGATAACCCTAGGAGTATGGAATTCAATAGGCTAGCGGATAACAACATTGAACATAGCAAGACACTAGGTATATTCTTAGATAAATTGGAAGATATTAGGATGGCCATGGCTTCCTTGATAAAATATTGGAATGACCTTAAAGAAGAAATTGTCAAGCTTAAGAAAGAATTATGTAAGGAAAAAGATAAGAAAGTCCTTCTACCAAGAAAAAACCTAGAGCTATGGTTAATCCCTAGAAAGGGGAGGATAACCCTAGGAGTATGGAATTCAATAGGCTAGCGGATAACAACATTGAACATAGCAAGAAACTAGGTATATTCTTAGATAAATTGGAAGATATTAGGATGGCCATGGCTTCCTTGATAAAATATTGGAATGACCTTAAAGAAGAAATTGTCAAGCTTAAGAAAGAATTATGTAAGGAAAAAGATAAGAAAGTCCTTCTACCAAGAAAGAAGGTAATGTTGGGTTAGGGTAAGAACTAACTGAAGGTGCTCAACCTTCCTTGAAAGCCAAGAGAATCAGAATCCTTTAGATGAAGGCAAAATAGGCTATTTCATAAGGACCTTCCAAACATACCCAAGGAAGAACTAACCAAGAACTATTGTTGGTGAAGACCAAGGAAACAGATCAAGCCATTTCAAAGGAGAAATATAATTTGAAGGAGGTCTAAAGTTATTTCTTTGGTCTTTCCTGTTTGTTGTTTTGTCTTAATATATATTTCCTTTTTGTAGACATAAGTTTTTCTTTTGGTCTTTTGTTTGACAACCTATGGGGCTTTGTTCTTTGACTTTGGGTCTTAATTTGTTTAAACTTGTGGTCATTAGAGCCTTGTAAAACTAGATTTATTTTACCTATCAAATTAAAAAAAATTAAAGAATTTAAAATTTAAATTTAAAAATTTTTTAATAAAATTTTATAAAAATAAGATTGATATGAAATGTCTTAGAAATTTTAAATTTGAAATTAAAAATCCAAAAAATTAAAGTTTGAAATCTGATATCTTTAAACTTGGAAAGCTTCAAAAACCTAAAATCCAAAACCTAAAATCTTCAAACCTAAAAACCCTAAAAACTCATATAACATCAAAATCCTAAAAACTTGAACCTGAAAGTCCCAAATATGAAAACTCTAAAAACCTTGAAACATGAAATGCATGAATACAAAAACTCAAAAATCATAATCCCATAAACTCTAAAAATAAGAAAATTAAATTGATATAAAGCACCATAGAAAATTGAAACAAAACCCAAAAAATGGAACCTTGAAAGATGAAATTTTCAAACATGAAAATCCTATAATTATATAAAACTTGATAATCATGAAACAAGGGATAGAAAAATCATAAAACTTAAAACTTTGGAAACCTTAAAGACTATAACTTTGAAACTTGAAACTTGAAGACTTGGGACTAAATTAGAAACTTAAAATTCTAAATTTATAATTAATATAGGAGCATCTAGGGCCATGTGTAATTTTACATCAACTAAAAATATGTGTAGATAATTTTTAAAAAGTTCAATAACATCTTCAATTATTTGGTGGTTTGTAGTATGGTTGCAATCATCATGATTATCTATCTTAGCCACCCCATGTTTTGTTTTGATTTCCATTTTTGCTCTAGTTTATATGTGTTTCAAGGGTTCCTTGATTACGTTGGTTTATTACTACAAATTCTCTATGGTAATCTACAGTGGGTTCTTTTTATGGGGTTAGCTTCACTCAATTGCACAGTTTCAATGAAGTTTGTTTTGCACTTTACCTTTGTATATCTTTCTTTCACATTTCTTAGAGATTAATGCTAGTCATTTAGATACCTTGGATTGATAAGTGGTGATATGTTTGGGATGAGGCCAGAAATGACATTGGGAATAGGTAAAGGGGGTTGTGATGTGTTATGGTGCATCAATATGTGATGTGTTAGATAGGGATGCATTACCACTAAAAATTCTATGCATTTAATGATTTTAGTGCATCTTGATGTGTCATGAACATTTAATATTTGTGGCCTTAGTGGGTTGTTAAGGAAATCAATGTAAATAGAAGGATTGTGTTTATAAATACATCACATACACTTGAGAAATATAGTCAATTCCATATCAGAGAAGAAATTGTAAGAGTGATTGTAAGGAGTACTACAGGAATTTATGAGTGTAGATTTGAAGACTAGTAGAGTTGAGTTGTTCAGAACTACACTACTGTGTGGGGTTGATGTTTGTAACCATATAGGCTATGTTTATGATTTTATATTTGATCATTGTAAGTTTGTATCATTGAAGATCAGTTTGATGTTGTGTATTCTCTCTTTGAAGTAATCGAAATATATTATTATTGCATGAATTTATTTTTTACATTTTTAGTTTGTGTGGTAGAAGACATATTTTTATTGAGACATTTAACCATGGCTAAATTAGTTGGTATTAGAGTAAATAAACATCTTTAGGATTTAGAGATCAAGGTTAGTGTTATTCATTATTTGTGAAGGTGGATATATAATAAAGGAGTGCTTAAAAGAAGTCTACATAGGATAGTGAGTGGCACAGTAGTAGATCTGAAGGCTATGAAAAGTCAATATGCCTCCAAGAAGATTAAGGCGAGTGGGAGAAGTGGTTGTGAATATGGAAGACTCAATGAAATTGCATAATTTTTTTTAATAATTCATAATACTTTGGTTATAGTAGAGGAAGGTAGAAGAAAAGGATTCATCCTGAGGGATGATGCGAGTGATGTAGAGTTTGAAAGAATAAGATCTAGCACATAAGTGATTATATGAGGGAGAATAAAGGCTTATTAAATCCATATCTAATATTAGATGAGGAATATGAATGAAGGTTTCATGTTTTAATACAACATTGAACCGAGAAGAATTGATAGATTGGTTAATAAAGATGAAAGAATATTTCAAATGTGATGAAGTATCAGATGAGTCTAAAACAAATGTCACATAGATAAAGTTGAATATGCATGTAACCCTAGTGTATAATGAGGTATAACTTGATAAGAATTTCAAGGACATAGATAAAATCACACACCAAGAAAGGATGGTTACAACATTAAAATCCAAATTTATACTTAGAGATTATCAATTGGGTTTTTTTAAGAAGTTACTAAATATGAGACATAATGAGCTATGTTTTAAAGAGTATATACAATAATTTTACAATATCACTATTTAGGTTGGCTAGCGAGATGGACCAAGATAAGGTATTATGGTATATTAATGGAATATGATGAGTTATCCAAGATGATATTAACATAGTGAGATTGTAGATAGTGTAGGAAGTGCATCAATATGAACTAAGAGCAAAAGAGAAGTTGGCATGTATATAAAGTAATATGAGAGGCAAAGCAAAGGCTGATGATAATAAATAACAACCCATAAAGAAGGGAGATGAAAATTCAAACACTACAAAATTATTACAAGAAAGGGGAGGATGAAATTTTGTGAAAAATGGTAGAGGAAGAGGTAGAGGTGGAATATTCAAAGGAACATGATTTATATGTGGGAAGGTAGGACACCCCATATTTTAGTGACCTCATGCACATTTGGATAGTGGCAAGAAAGGAAGTGGTAGTGCACAAGTCTTACAAACGTAATGCATATACATAATATAGATAAACCTAACCAAAGTGAAAGTTTAATGGCAGTGAGGAGAGTATTGAAGGTCATAGAAAATATAAAATATGTGAGACAAAGGAGACATATTTTTTTAAAGGTCAAGTGTAGAATAAGAGGTAAATGTTGCACAATTTTGGTAGATAGTGAAAGCACAAATAATTTGGAATCCACAAAAAATGGTTAGGAAGTTTGGATTAGTGGAAAATATGCATCCAAGACCATACATAGTGTCATTATTGATAAAGGGTCAAGATAATAGTGTGAGTTATCAATACAAAGTGGAGATGATGATTGGTAGTTACATAGATAAGGTTTTATATGATGTTCTAGAGATGGATGAATGTCATGCTCTAATGGGGAGGCTATGTAAATATAACCAAGATATATTATATGATAGGAGATAATATAAAGTGTGACTAAGGAAGGATGGATGAGTCTATATCCTAAATCCACTAAAAATAGAGAATAGAGATCATGCACACCAAATTCATTTAATCATATGCACGATCAAAGAATATGTGTAGGGGGTAGAATGCGTATATATATATATATATATATATATATATATATATATATATATATATATATATATATATACGCATACATACATACATATACACACACACACACACACACACATATATATACATACATATATACATATATATACATATATATATATACATATATATACATATATATATATACATATATATACATATATATATATGTATATATATATATATATATATATATATATATATATATATATCTGTGTGTATATATATATATGTATATGTATATATATATGTATGTATATATATATGTATATATATACATATATACATATATATACATATATATATACATACATATATATATACATATACATATATATATATACATATACATATATATATATATATATATATACATATACATATACATATATATATATATATACATATACATATATATATATATATATACATATATATATATATATATATATACATATACATATACATATACATATATATATATATGTATATGTATATGTATATATACATACATATATATATATATATATATATATATATATATATATAGTACCAAATAGAGGAAAGTGAGTGTTAATGCAAAGGTAAAGAGTAATAGAATGCATAGGAAGGTGAATAAGAGTAAAAACCACAAACACAAATTTTTTTTAGTGGATAGTATTACAATAGAGGAGTATAATATTAGAATGTGTAGCACATATAAAGGACCTAGATTCAAGTGGAAGGGAAGCTAGTGCAATAGTGAAGTGAAAATATTTCGGAGGAGGAGGTCAGTTTTTGACTCAAAAAATTGGAGGGTGAGAATCATCTCACAAAGTGAAAAGGCTTGCCAAGATCTTTAGTTAGGGTCAAAAGAGTGGGTTTCTCACTTTTCTTGAGTGTGTGAGCATTATGATCACATATTTTCTTACATGAGGTGTATGATGAAGGAGCATCCTTGTCCATGTGTTCTATTACATCAACAAAAACATGTGTAGTTAGTTTTAATAAAATGTGATAACATATTTAGTTGTTTGGTGGTTTGTGTTATGGTTGTAAGCATACTCGATTTTTTGTCTTAGTCACAACATGTTATGTTTTCTTTCCAATTTTTATTTGTTTTATTTGTATTTTATAGGTTCCTTATGTAAGCTAGGTTTTTACCACAAATGCTTTGTAGTAATCTAAAATGAGTCCTTTTTTAGGGCTAGCTTAAGTTAATTTTACAATTTCATCAAACTTAATTCTAAATTTTGCCTCTATGTATATTTCTTTCATACTTCTTAGATATTATTTTTGGTCATTTCGATACCTTGCATTGATAAGTGGTAATTTGTATGGGATGAAGCTTGCAATGATATTTGGAATTGGTAAAGGGGTTTGTGATGTGTTATGATGCATAAATTATGTGATGTGTTATTTAGGAATGTATTGCCATTGTAAATTTTGTGCATTTAATGATTTTAATGCATCTTGATGTGACACAAGCATTTAATATTTGTGACCTTAGTGTGTTATTAAAGGTAATTAAAGTAAATGGGTGGATTATGTGTATATAAGCATGTCCCCTACACTAGAGACAGGTATTATATTTCAAATTTGAGAAAAGAGTCTTAAGTGTGATTGCAAGGAGTATTGAAATCAGTTACAAGTGTAGATTTGAGGACTAGTGGAGTTGAATTGTTTGGAGCCACATTGCGATGTTGGGATGATTCTTGTAAGCTTGTGAGTTATGTTTATGATTGTGTATTTGATGAATGTTAGGTTGTATTATTGGTGATTGGTATAATTTTATGTAATCTCTCTTTGAATCAATAAAATTCTATTATTATTGTGTGAATTTCCACTTCACATTTATGGGTTGTATGGTAGAAGACATATCATAACTAGGACCTCTAACCATCATTGCATCAATAACTTCCAAACTTAAAAACTATAATACTTGAAACTTAAATCCTAGAAAACATAAAAATTAAATGTTAAAACCCTTAGAACATAAACAATAAATTGATATAAAAAGTCATCTAAATCCTAAAATATGAAACACAAAACCTTAAAAAATGACACAAACATTAAAATCCATGAAACCTAAAATCTCTAATCATAAAATTGAATGATTCATTCCAAGAATATAATGCCTAAATTTTGATCTAAATTAGTTTATTGTGACAATTAAATATATAATTGCATACCCCATATGCATAGCATGACACTTAAAGAGGCTATGTCCCATGTTAATCCCAATGTATTTTTATTCTGTGTTTTTGGGAGTGACAATTGAGCATTCATTCTAGATGAAAATATCAAATCCATGGAGAAGAATATCCAACCACTAATTTTCAAATATACTATAAGGATGTAAAATATTATCACTTATTTTACCCTATCACTCATGACGTTCTATTTTGGCAAGATGTCAAGGTTGATGAGATACCCTGGATCCAAAATTTATAGTTTCTCCCTCACTTAATCCTCCTTATTATTCATCTAATTTTTAGGATTCCTTGCTAATTTATGATGATGGTATCATCGATGTTATTTCTGTACCAAAACCTTCACCTCTTATTCCTGAACCTCTACCCCAGTGGGTCCACACTACTATAAATATGGCTATTATTTTAACAAGTGATCCTTATGACCCATTTTGTATCATTCTTAGACATAAGGCATAACAAATTTTGAATAATTATATTTTAGATTATCCACAAATTTTTAAGGATATAATAGGTAGACCTGAGTGGGATGATGCAATGGAAGTAGAGTGTTTTTATCTAATGAAGAAAAAAACTTTGGATTTGATACCTCTTCCTGAGGGAAGCAAAGTTGTGTGTAGTAAGTGGGTCTATAATACCGAGTATGAAGTTGATGTATCAGTTAATGTGTATAAGGATCATCTAGTGGCTAAGGGGTTTTTTAAGGTTAAAGGGATTGATTAGTCTAAAACATTTACCCTTGTTTTAAAGATGGACTCTATTCACCTTGTACTTTCTCTTGATGTTTCATAGAGATGGATCATGTACCAAATGGGTTTGAAGAGTGTGTTTTTGCACGGTGATCTTTGGGAAGAAATTTATATGGAGTATCTACCCAAATTTGTACAAGATCTTTAAACAAGCTCTTTTGGTGACACCCATTTCCATTTGGACCCTGAAGTCTACATTTAGAAGAAATGGGATGAACGTTTTCTACTTTTCCTCTATGTTGGTGACTTGATCCTCACAATACATTCCCATTCTATTATTTAGTGTGTTAAACATAGTTTGATGGATAATTTTGACATGATAGATTTAGTCTTTTGCACTACATTTTTGGCCTACATGTTATCTAGTCCCTAGATGGGATATCCAATTTTCAGTAGAAATATTCTCATGATCTTATTCATCATTTTGGTATGGTTGATTACAAGCTTGCACCCACACCTTTATAGTTAAGAGTTATATTTTATTCCAATATCACTTCACATAAATTTTATTCCAATATATATTGGAAATTAGTGGGAAGTATCTTTTACCTAACACACAACTATCCTAACATCTCTTTTGTAATTTATATTGTTTTTATTTTATAACAATATCCTTAAGAGAGTTGTTGGAAAGTGGATAAATATATTATAAGATACATTTTTGAA
>JARHVA010001002.1:2492500-2577500 GCA_037957365.1 Torreya grandis | reverse complement strand
CTCTAATGGTGATATGGATATTTAAGTTTTTCTCTCCTAGGTCAAGAACTGGTTCATCAACCTTTAATGGAAGCTCTTTGGATTTGGCCTTTATTCATTGGTTGTTGATTATCAATTCAAACCATTTACATTGTGCCCAAATATCTTTATTATTATTGGTCCTGAAGATACGCTAACTTATTGACTCTACTCACACCATTATATCTATATGTATGAAATCATGTGATCCCTTGATTTTCTACCAACCAAGATCCTTTAACATGTTGACTCAATCTCACAATGTTAGATCTAGATGTATGAATGCACATGAATCATAAATCTCATTGGTCCCACTTTATTTTTAGTAGCCATACACCGTTATATCTTTAGTATGAATGAACACTGATCATCGATTTAGATTGGAACCACCCTTTTATTAGTCACCTCACACCATTAGATATTTTCTTGATGAATCCACACCATAAGATCTTATCCAACTTGTATCTCTTTAAGGGATTTTAAACTAGGGATTTATTGACTTGTTTAACCTAAGTGAAAACCATTATATCTATGTTGTTATTATGCAAGATCATGCAAACCACTATAGTTTGATCAAATTTAAGCCTTTTAAGGAATTTTGAGCCCAAACAGTTACTTGACGAAGCTCAAATTTGAAATTTACACAGACGTCTTACTCTGTAGTCTCCACTTTTAAGCTCCATAACTTAGGCTTGTGAGCTTAGATGGACATAAAATTTGAAGAATATGATCTTAGGATGAAGAACTCCATATAACTATGATCTTTTATCTTGAAAGACTTTATAAGCTGTATTTATATAATGTATAAGTGAGTTGGTCTATTCATTCTTAGATGATGTTCTAGTGATAGTCTAGTTATTTAAACTTGTGCTTGAGCTTTTGCTTGATCCTTGAAAGATCCAACGATGGTCCTGACTACTAAGACACCATGAAGACCTAATTTCAAACCTATTGACTCAAATATCAACAAATTTTCACCTTAATCTAAATTAAATTATTTCAAAATATTTGTGAGCAATATGAGATATTTGGACCACTCATTCCATCCAAAACATTTATTCATCCACTCAAACCATTTCTAGGCAAAATATCCTTATGCGAGCCAAATTTGGTCAACATAATAGGTGACATAGCTAGGCAACATGCCTACTATGCTTGAGAACCTAGACTATTTCTATGACTCTTGGACCATTTATATGATACATGGACCATTTACATTTGACTGCAAGACATCCTCTTGACTTGCAAAGACAAATAATTTCAATAAATAGAGAAAGAGACAAACTTGAAAGGGAAACTAACCTAATAAAGCAAAGGCAACTAATCTACTACATAATTATGCAAACAAAGCACTTATTTGGGATAAAATAGAAGTAAACTAGTCTAACTAACTAAAAAAAAACATGATCTACCTGGATCAAAAGGTAAATTTCTAAACTCACTCATTCTAAGAGATGGTACAAGTTGCAAAAAAAGGTGTTTATTGAACATAACCTTTGATGATGAACTCTTCTTGCCTACCAAATCTCTTAACATATCCTCAAATGATTCATTAATATTAAACCAGTCACCAACAAAAATGAACTCATCTTGCACTTCAAGATCTTTTTCATACTGCTTGTCAACTATAACCTTGTCAATTAATCTCTTATCTATGCATTGATCTAGAGTGACCTCATCCTTATTTATATCTACTACAATTTCATCCATATCTTCAAGGAGATTCTAATAGTAAACCCAATCTATATGAAGGTCTTAAATAGGTGGTTCTTGATCAATTTTTTCATAAACGTGCTCTCCAATGGGAAACATATCCTTACAAAGCTTTGCAATCTCCTATAGAGATTCGAGATACAACTGATAATCATCTTTTTGTTACTAATTTTTATCAATTTGAATAGGATTAGCTTGAAATGTATTTTTATCCTTCTCAAGTAGAGATATAACAAACACAATCATGACTTCAACTAGTAACAATTTTTCATGGAGTTCTTTCACAACAAGACCAGCCTTCTCCTATATACCTAAGATAACTTCTTCAATATAAGCTACAACCTCATTTTTGAATTGTACCTAAAGTGAAGTATCAAAGAGGATCTCTTTGTCATACACACTTGAAGCATATTCTTCACATTCTCTAAGAACTTAACTTGTAGTTACAACCTCTTTCTCTATCTCCCATAGAACAGGCTGCTCTTGAGGAAGGAAGATGGTGGGAGGGTGATGAAATTCATTCATTTGAGAGGGAATATGAGGCATGGAAGTTTGATCATGATCAAATTTTGGGATATTAAGGGAAATTAAATCATCTAGGGAGTTTTGGAGAGGAGGGAAATAGAAACTTTTGAAAACTTCTACATTTTGCTCCTTCCACTAGGCCTTAACCTCATCAAAGTTTGAAACCTCCTTTTCTTCTTGGAAAAATTGAGCTTGAGATATGAGTGTTGAATAAAGGGGAATAAAATAAAACTTAGTCTCCTAAATATGCTCATGAATAGGAATTTGAGTCTACTCGTGACTCCAACCAAGAAGTTCCCTTGGCACATACTAAACATGGTTAAGAACTTCATGAGAATAAGGAATACAAGAGGGTTATTTAGACAACTAGTTCAACTAAATTTTTTACCTCTCCCAAACCTAATTATTATCCAATAAAAAATTACACAACTTACTCTTTTCCTTTGGATCATTGGACACATTTTGAAAAAAAACATTCACTTCCTCATACTGAGAGTTTGAACAAACATTTCTTGCATATGCTAAAATTTTAAGTTCTATCTCATCCATTCTTTCTTGGAGACAAGGATTCTCATGTACAACATCATAACCATGTGAGAAAGGTGAAAT
Source organism: Torreya grandis (assembly GCA_037957365.1). NCBI lineage: Eukaryota > Viridiplantae > Streptophyta > Pinopsida > Cupressales > Taxaceae > Torreya > Torreya grandis. The sequence goes on along the minus strand of JARHVA010001002.1, from coordinate 2,574,635 downwards.
ATGGTCATGAGATTGATATGGTTAATAAGGAAGGTAAGATTCATGCTCTTGGTAATAAAGTTGATGGGAAACTTGATAAGGCTCATCATAGCTTTGATAAAACTCTTGGTAAGGCTGATTAGGCTCATAATAAGGATCATATGGATCATGACAAGGCTCATATGGATCATGAAAATAATAGTATAATACATGAGAAGGATGATAAGGAGGTATTGCATAGGGATTTTCCTTATACATAGCCATGAAAATAACATCAAAATAGTTTAATAAAAATAGACTTACTTGGAAACTGCCTGGGCTTTCAAAAATAATTGATTGAGCTTGGGATCACCAAATTCTTCATGAAGAACACTATTGTAACTATAATTTCACCAAGACCAGATCCAATGTGTCTGATTGGGCATGTCAAAATTGTTGGTGTCCTAGATTGCACCCTAGTTGAATAAGGGGATTGTTCAAGTCCTCTTACACAAATCCAGTCCAACATGGGACTAACCCTAGGCTATGGGTCACCTAAAATTAGGTCACACCTCCAGAGAAGGATGACTTTCTTCTGGATCTATCACATAAACTATACATAATCTAATACTTGTTTGGAAAAGGGAGAGAGATATATAATAATATATGAGAACATGTAAAAATGGGGTGATGCACTAGTAATTGGAACACTTATACTTTGCATAAGACATACTATGAGACACATTCAAGACCAAATAAGATTAGTCCCACATAAATATTTCACAATAAGGCATTGACTAACTATTAAACTAGCATGAAAGGGTAGATATCCACTTTTGAGATAAATAACAAACTATAAATTGCACTTATAATGACTTGTGATAACTACCAAGCATTTCATGAAGGTGATAAAACTCAAACATAGACAAGGAACATACATTCACTTAACTACAATACATGAATTCATAGGACACACTTCAATCTAGCTTGCAAAATGATGGAATTTAGTCTTTATTGCATCAAAAGGTGTTACAATACAAATTTTGGTAGAGCATAAGCAAGACAAAATGTATAAGAGTATTTTCTCTAAAAATGTCAGATATTTCTTTCTAAAAAATTTAGAGAGTGAAACATGTGGTAGAAATTGGAACATATATAGAAAAAAGGAAGAGAGAGAGGGAATCGTGATGTATTAACATAAGTTTGAGGATGTTAACTCATGACCATATCAATAAGGAAAAAAAATTGTAAAAGAATTGAATGCTCATTATCCTTATCCATCCACCCAGTGTCCTTCTTGGAACTCCATGTCATTGTCTATTTGATCTACTAATGAGGACCATGTCTTATAATTGATATAATTATCCCACATCTGTTTTGGGTGGCCATTGGTACCTATTTATCAAAAATGTGACCCTAATGATAGGCAAGACACCTCTCTATGATCATGTTTATGTCTATATTTTCTCTAATATCAAACTTAGGTCTATTATATGTGAAAACCAATCAAATTATTTGTTTTCACATAGTCAAAATATCCATGAAAACCTCTAAACTACTTGACCTTGTTTCACAATCACTAGTCCATCTTTAATCTCTGTATTAGGCCATCAAAGACCTATTTTGCATCTAAAACCTATCAGAGCTGAGAATCTATTGTATACAAGGATGTTCCATCTAAAATCAATGATCATGTCAATGGAATGACTCTGTAACAAGGTTGACAGGTTCCAAATTATCAACCAGAGGTCTTATTTAACTTTAATGGCAATGGAGCTTTATCCATTATTGATCAAACTCTAATGATGATATGGATCTTTAAGATTTTTCTTGCCTAGGTCAAGAACTGGTTCATCGACCTTTAATGAAATCTCTTTGGATTTTCCTTTTGTTCATTGATTGTTGATTTCCAACTCAGATAATTTACATTATGCCCAACTATATTTATTATTATTGGTCTTGAAGATACACTAACTTATTGACTCTTCTCACACCATTAGATATGGATGTATGAATGCACCTGATCCCTTGATTTTCTGCTAGCCAAGATCCTTTGACATGTTGACTTGATCTCACACTATTAGATATGGATGTACAAATGCATGTAAATCATAGATCTCATTGGGCCCAATTTCTTGTCAATAACCATGCACCATCAGATCTTTGGTATGAATGAATGTTGATCATTGATTTATATTGGAGCCACTCTTTTTTTAGTCACCTTTCACCATTAGATCTTTGCTTGGTGAACCCACACTACTAGAGCTTATTCAATTTGTAGCTCTTTAAGGGATTTTAACTCAGAGACCTATTGACTTGTTTGACCAAAGCGTAAACTATTAGATCTATGTTTTTAGTATGCAATCTCATGTAGACCATTATGTTTTGATCAAATTTAAACCTTTTAAGGAATTTTGAACCCAAATGGTTAATTTATGGATCTCAAATTTGACATTCATGCAGATGTCTTGCTTTGTAGTCTCCACTTTAAAGCTCTATAACTTAAGCTTGCGAGATCATGTAGACATGAAATTTGTAGGATATGATCTTAGGCTGAAGAAATCCATGGAAGTATAATCCTTTGGCTCACAAGGATTTTTGAGTTGTGTTTATAAAATATACAAGTGAACTAGTCTGTTTATTCCTGGATGACATCCTAGTGATAGTCTGGTTCTTCAAACTTGTGCTTAAGCTTCTACTTGATCCTTGAAAGCTCTAATGATGATATTGACTACTCAGACACCATGAAGACCTAGTTTCAAACCTGGTGACTCAAAAATAAAAAAAAATATCACCTTAAGCTAACTTAAAGTGTTTTAAAAGCTTTGTGAGCAATATGAGATATTTGGAGCACTCATTCCATCCAGAACATCTATTCATCTACTCAAACCATTTCTAGGAAAAAGATCCTTATGTGGGCTAAATTTGGTCAACAGGTACCATTATTCTAGAGGTCAATTTTATATGTTTAGATAACTCAACTTTGATCCATCTCAGAGGGTCTTTAGGTGTCATTAAAGGCAATGGAATCACTTTAATCTCCCCTAAAACACTAGATACTTATTCTTCCATTCCCTTTCCTATATCTATGGATGTTTTTGATAGGATCTATTCAACTACCACTCCACCAACTACCCTTGTTTTGTCTTTGTCTTATTATTTTGTTTCCATTTCTTCTTTGCTTACTTCTTTCTCCTTCCTTTCTTCCTATTATATTTATTTTTTTATTGATTTTCCTTTTGTTATTTTTCCTTTATATTTATTCCTCTTTATTTTTCTTAGTTAATTCATATTTCCTTTTATTTTTCTTTTCATATTTCTCTTCTTTATTTCTCCATTATTCCTCCTATTTATTTGTTTCCTCTATTATCTTTCTCTCCTCATCCACTTTGTCCTTTTCTTCCCTTTCATTTTACATTTTTTATTTCTCCACTTTTTCTTATCCTACTTTATTACTCTTTTTATAGAAATTTATTCACTTTTTCATCATATTCCTTCCTTATCGCTAAGGAATAGCAACAAGTCCCCTTTTCATCCATTTCTTCCTCCCCAAGTACCTTCACAATTTTTTAATATTTCACCATGAATGCACTCATTTTATCCTTATGTTTATGTGGTATTGAATAAACATTGGGACTATCTTTTTGTAACCATGATGATCTATTTAGTGTAAGTACTACATATGATGCACATGTTATATCTATAGTTTGTGGTACATCTTTAAATTTTACAACTGTTGAGACTTCAATGCTCACTACTCTTGTGGGTACTAGGGTTTCAAAAATAGGACCCCCTTATTATCTACCACTTTTAAATCATGTTAATTTAGTATTCATAGGTAAACCATCATAACCTATTATTACTGTCTCAAATTTATAATCCTAAAATTCATAGGGAAGGGAAGGGATAAGTGTAATTTTATTCTCAAATGGATCTATATATATGTTATGTAAATCTATGATAAACCTAAATTCACTTAAATATTTTTTAATTATTCCTATAGAGATTCCAAACCTCCTAGCTACCAACCCCTTTTCTTCTCTCCAAATCCAAAATATACTATACAACAGCCTTCCTTATTTAGTGTGTATCTAAGTGTGTTTTTGCATTCCCCCCCCATGGTTATATTTGCATCCCATTATATTAACTCTTGATGACTTGGTATAGTTTTTGTGAAATACATAGAAAGTACCACCAAGAAAGACTCACGGCATAAATCATGGTTACATGGTTTTATTTTATTGAGGTTTTCATGTTCTAATCATAGAGTGTGGTGTAAAGATCATATTACATCCTACTTGTCACTATATCCAATGCAATTTTCATGTTCTTATCTATTGTGGAATCCTTATGATTTTTTTAGTATACCTTATTAAATGTTTCCACTATGCCATTACCTTATGTATGATATGAATTACTTTGATTATGCTGGATGAGAAATGCCTCAGTAATATCTCAATTGTATGATTGGCAAAATATTTTTATTTATCACTCATGATAATCAATGGGCATATAAATATTGTAATGATATTTTTATATAAAAATTTAGTGACAATTTTCATGGGGTAGTCTTTAGTGAATATTGCTTCTACCCATCTTATTTGATATTTTATCCAAGTGATGATAAATTAGGCATTGCTTCATATGGTTTTCAATTTGATTGGATCAATAAAATGAATACCTCATTTATAAAATGAGGATAAGGCTAGTAATGATCATAAAGGCTTCTCATCTCTTGAATAAGGCTTCCCTATCATTTGAAAAATGTCAAAAACCTCAACATACTACATGCATCTTGAAATAAAGTTAGCCACCATAGTCTTATAATCAAGAGTTTCTTCATGGAGCCTTCTCCTAAATTATGTCCACCTTTAACTCCATCATGTTCTTCTCACATGATATCTTATCTTTCATGTGGTAATGATATTATTCTTAGGATTTCATCTCATATTTTTTTGTATAATGCTCAAATATATCCATGTAAAATGGCATACTTGAATGAATATCCTCTTGAAATTAATTTTTGCATACCCGTCTGGAATTTGTATAATGCTCAATTATTCTAAGAACTTAGTGATGTTTACCAAATATTTTGGAATGACCTCTATGAAAAACAAGTGAGTTCCAAGGATCTCATCATCAATCAATCATTTATCTTCTCTTATGGTTATTCTTAATAGATAATCCACTCCATTGTTTTCTCATTCAAGGTTTACCATGATTTTAAAATTTAATTCATGTAATTACATCAACCAAAAACATATTATTCCTTTGATCACACATCTATTGATGATGTATTTTATGGGTTTTTGATCTATGTATAATACAAAAGTTGTGGCTAGTAAGTAATGCCTTAATTTTTGTACTACATACACCATTGCCAATGGCACTCTTTCGTAATTTAATAATTCATGTTTTCCTTTGATATATTTTTAATCACAAAATAAATGGAAATACACACACACACACACACACACACACACACACACACACACACACACACACACACACACACACACACACACACACACACACTCATGGATGTGATAGCATCACTCATATTGCTACCCCTAATGAATTTACATTGACATGAAATGGGATTTTAAAATATGGAAAGACAAGTATAGGTGTGTTAGCAATCATATTCTTGATTTATATTTCAAATTCCTATTGACATTATGTCATCCATTATATTGATTGATTTTTCTTATTATTGAGTAGTTATTTAATGGGGCCACAAATTTTTACATATTTTTAGACAAATATTTGGTGATATCCAATATATCCCAACATGATGCTTGCATATTTTTGCATCCTTAGTTATGGTAGATTTACAATTATTTTTATTTTCAATGGATCCACCATTAACCCTTCCTTAAAAATGATGTCCTAAAAGTGACCCTAATGGGGTTTTAAAGACACATTTATTTAAGATCAAGGAAATATTTAACTATTTACATCATTCAAACATAAACTAAAATCCCTAGACATGAGCTTCCATTAATTCATAAATTTTCCAATTATATAAATATACTTCCAAAAACACTTGATAAATTCCATAAAAACATTCATCATAAAGCATTTGATTAATGTAGATGCATTTTATAGGCTAAATGGTATCGCAGTGTACAGAAATAACCCTCATTTCCTAAATTATGTTTTTACAGTGTCATCTGGCATGAATAAGAATGATTTTGTTTTTGTAGTGCCCTATATACTCTTATATGTGGATTCCCAAAATTGAATGTTCTATACAAATATTTTTTAGTTTGTTACAATCTTGGTTCCTCTCTACATTTCCCAATGCATGTACTATGCTCTAGGGTATGCTTCTAGGATCGAATAGAATAATTTTACCCAAATAATTTTATCAATCTTGACCTATACAGTCCAAATATTTTCAAAATTTATGATATATATTTTATGAGTATGTGACCCAACATGTCACATGATTCCATAAATGTCTTATTTTTTATTGATAAATCATGTAATTTGTATAATACTAAAGGTTTTCTAATTTGGAATATTCTCTTTATGTGTATTCCACCATATCACAACAATGAAGGTTAAAATATCATCTATTGCTTTCATTCTTATTTATTATAAGGAAACACCATTATCATATGTTCCAATTAATCTTCTATGTTTCCAATTTGACTAAATTTGGATAACTTGACATGGGATGCTTCTCTTTCAATGAAATACACCTTTTTCATCTTTTGATTCAAAATTTTTAATCACAATAATATTTGGGGTTTTATGTGTCAATTTATTCATATGATGAATATTTTTCACCCTTGTCTCTAGCTCCCTATACAACCATGATTAAATATCCTTATTTGACTTTATTTCCATCTCCCAACTTTCTATAACCACCTCTCCATCTTAAATTGGTTTTTACTCTCCATTAAGGTCTGTTGTGTTCTTGAAAGTGTACAACCATAGTAATTCATCAAAGTCCCTTTCCCCTTCATTAGGCCATAATTACTCTAACCACCCAATTTATATATTGATTTATAATGAAAATTGGACTACTTATCCATTCCCTTCAAAATTTATCTACTCATCTTCTAAATTTAGAGTACCATTGCAATCTATAAACTATTATAAGTTTAGTAGCACATGGTATCCAATATTTTATTTCTTGATGAATTAAAATTATACTTTTGTTTTTATGCCTATAAAATTTATGTACACATTATGAATTATTCCTAATGGTGATCATGGGGTTTTATCTGCCATGGAGATATCATAGGTTGTTACATGTAATTATGGTTTCCCTATATATTTTGGTGTGTTTCTTGGAATAAAATTAATTTCTACCCCTATATCTATTAGTGTTTTCTTGAATTTTTTTACCATTAATTTTTACATAAAGTAGAATTGATGTATTCTTCCATTGTATGCTTCTTTACTACTTTGACTAACTAATCTCTCTTCTTCCAAATTAACTTATTTATTGTTTTTTCCTTTTAATTATTCTAAAATATACTCCACACTATCTTATATTTCTTTTACTATTTTTTGTCTTATATTTCTAATGGTTTCTCCTTCCACCATATCTCTTTTCATTATTTCATCTTTATTAATTTTTATTGCCTCCTAATCTTCAAGTGATAAAATATTTTCTATTATTTTTTTGTATTATATTCTACCTATCTAACTACATTATATTTTACTTTTTATATTTTATTATCATAGATATTATATCCATGTCTTCTCTTTCTCCTACATCTTTTCCATTCTGGATGGTACTTGTCTCCAATGACTGCTCATCAACTCTTAGGGTTTGAAACAATTACAATGTTTCCATGATTGCAACTAAATATTAAAGTCACTTCCATGTATCATTCATGACATTATAATGTAAAATATAGGGTTTATTCTATCATATTTCTCTCTTTTATCTCTTTTATTCCTTCCCATGGTATCAATGCTAACTAGTTTGTTTTATTTAGATAATTATTCTCAATGGGTGGGTCAACATTGGTGGAGGCAATGATAAATTATTCTACCTTTATATTCTTCTATAAGATTCTATCATGTTTTTCTTTCCTCTATATCTCCTTATTATATTTTGACTTAATTATTTCATTTTCCATTTTCTCCTTATCTATTCATTTATAACATTCATCTCTTACCTGTTGGTTTTATGTTATTACTACTTCTATCTTAACCTTTAAAATTAATCTCTTCTTAATTTTAACCTCATTTTATTTCCCTCTACATCTCATTTAGTTACCTAAACTATTTAGACCATATTTTCTAATAATTCACCTCTTTTTAAGATCCCCCCTATTTCCACATGCCATCCCTTAGGTGTCTAGGCCCTTAAAGTAGTTATTTATGTTTCTTAACAAACCCCTTTTCTAAAAATAACTTGTGGATGAGGAGTGGTACTCTTCTTAATAACATACCTCTTAGACCATCCAAAAATTAAATTTTACTAGCATCAAAACTCATCCAACCTTGGATTTTCTAGATAATCAAGAATGAGTCGAGAGTGGTCTCAATCCAATAGTCAAACAGTCTAAGGCTTGTTAATCTCCACAAGGTTTTCTAGTTTCTTCACAATCCACTTAATCAATTTTCTAATGTAAATTATATAAATTTTTGAATTTTTTTCATGTCTTAGAATCCAATGCCATAAAAATTTCAAAAATGTAACCCATAACTTCTCATCCTATGGTCTAAAGAAATTAGCTTTTATTTCAAGTAGTGTTACACATATTTTTCTTTATGCTAAGAAAAAAATAATGATGAGTGCTTTATCCCATCTATTATTATTTCCTTGAACATTAGTTAACCAAATTATATATGATGCCACAAAAATGGATAAAATAATGAACTCTATATAATCTACATAACATGAAATGTATATAAAAATTGGATCATGGGGGTTTAGAGATTTTTTTTATTCACCCTCCCATTATTCACTATAGGGATATATTGAGTAAAGCACTCAATCGATGAATACAGGTCAAGTAAGGGAATTTATGTACCACCAACTTCCCATAGATATATAGATAGGTTGATATGGGGATAAAATTTGATAGGTCACTAGTACTCAATAGGTCTAGTACCAATAAGTATGTCTTGTATTAAGTAATTGAGTGCTCTCAATGGTACTCAATATTTTATTAGTAACTCTTAATTATATCTCGATATTAGTAATAAACATTAGATGTAAAAATAATATCATATCATAAGGCATAAAAAAATACTTGGCATTTCCATTACTATGGAGGAAAACCATACTCTTTGGTTCAGATTTAGTAGAGGAAGCGTTTACAAGGTTGAATATTATGCACATTCAACTATAAATTCAACCCTATGAAAGAGACCTTCACTTCTAACATTGCACCTATGGAGGTCTATGACTTCTTACTAGCATATTTATATCAATGATATGCTACATATCAATCCAATACATAGTGCTAGACTATACATGTAAATATCACATCTTCAATCTATTACAATCAACTCTAATGATCAAAGTGAACCTTGGTATCTACCAAATGATGTTCCAAACATGTCTCACATATGTAATATTTTTTCATTCCAAATTATTATGTCACCTAAAAAAGTGTTCTAATTTATAAAAATATCATAAGCATGTATATGACCAAAACAATATCCAAATTACATACATTTTACCTAAAAGATAAGATTAATTAATAGGGACAATAGTGGTAGTAGGATTTATCTAGATGGGTTGATCCTATCCCTTGGTTATCTAACAATAGATTTAAAATATATTTCAAGGGACATGATTGACCCATATGGACAAATCATACTACTACTATTGTCTTATTGGTCATTCATGTCATTTAGGGAAATGTATGAAAATTGGAATCTAGATTTAGCCATATATATGGTTAAGGGTATTTTTAGAACTCAAAATACTTCTATAGGTGATCAATAAAAATCTATGATATAAAACTCATACATATATGAGATAATTTTAGAACATCATTTGGCAAAGACAAGGATTCACTTTGGTCAATGGTGTTAATTCTAAGAGATTAATGAAGTGATAATTTGAATTTTTAGTTTAATATGATGAATTGGATTTATATGTGTTGTAAAAAAGTAGGTGTTTCAGTTATGGGCCTAGTCATACACTTCTAAAGTTATCCAAGTCAGATTTAGGATTATTAAAATGATGCATAGGCCATGACTAATCTTATGGAACTCAAATATTTGGACTATGATGGCATCAATATACATAAGGTGAAAACCTTATGTTCTCACCCAAAACATAGTGGAGAAGGGACTGGGGTCTGTGTTGGGTTAGTTGTGTCATGGTACAACTCTATCCTTCAGTGGCTTTGGTTGGTGCAACAATGGTTGGGAATTCAAAGGTGTAGGCCTTGGGTTTCATAGGATTATGTGAGCCCTTTTCAATTCTTTTATAAACAATATTATTAATAATTTATACAAGTAACTTTTTAAAAATTAACATGAACCATAGTACATGTTTCAAAGTAAGAATTTGATATGGGTTTTCTTATACTATATTTATGTTTGTACAATTAAATAACAAAATTAATAAAGGATTATACATATTGATTAATTCTAAATTAAATGATATTATATTTTTTTAAAAATCAAGTCATACTTTTTTTTAAATGTAAATGAACATTTTTATAATAATAATAATAATAATAATAATAATAATAATAATAATAATATTATTATTATTATTATTATTATTATTATTATTATTATTATTATTATTATTATTATTATTATTATTATTATAAAAATAGACATAAAAATTATATATTTATTTAAGTAAATAATTTATTTTGTGTTCTTAAATATGATTTGTTAACTTTTATTTATCTATCAAATTAAATAAATATTATAATTAAAATTTTAAATTAATTAATTACATTAATATATATTTTAAATAAATTTAGTGAAAAATGTTGAGAAATTTCATTTTAGATTTATCTAGGATATGTATATTTTACATTGATTTTAAGAAATAATATTTTTAAGATTCATAGTCTTACTCTATTTATATAAATGCACATCTCATCTCACAATGTGTAAGAGCATCTTCCTCATTAAAAAAAAAAAAAGGATATATAAAAAAAATGATTAATATGATTACAGTATTAAAAATCAACACATATTTGTTTTAAAATAAAAATAAAAAACTTGACATATTGTTAGTCTTATCTTAATAAAAACATTTTAAATATATATCATATTATTATAATCAAGCTTAATAGTTATCTTTTCCAACTAAATAAACCTAACATGTTTATCTTAGATAAATTAATGTAAAATATATCGAGAGATGTCATTCTCGAGATGCCTATTCCACTTATGTCATAAATTAAATATAATATTATAGATAATTTGAGAATGATATTTTATAAGACTTCAGATAAAGAGAATTTTACACAAAAGTTAGTAGTGGGGTTTGTTCCTTACTAAAATATGCATTCATAAAATTTTAAGCATGTGTATTAGTATCCATACATTCACATGAACATTAAATAGTACATAGGTATTTCTTAATATATTTTTTAAATTCATATATAAGTACCAAACATTAGTTATGTTCTACAATACTCTTTACTCTATACCTTATCAAACTCTATTAAAATACTCTTTATCTCATGTATTCTATTATATTTAATTATTACTCTCTAATACATATAGTTATCTTAAATTAAATTTTATCACTTTATATATCCCATACCTTTTAGAATAATATAGTATAGGTACTAACATGGTACCTCTACAAAACTAATGGATGTCTTCTAGGACAGGCCTTTTCTTCATGCAATGTTCTTTGCATTACTTTGAAGTGCTTAGCCTTATTTCATTTCCAAATAAGGTATAATTTTATATTCTTTCATTCTAGAGATGTATTATTGTGTTGTAGTAAAGATAAAGTATCTACAATGATCACTTATATGTCTATATTTTGCTGAATAATCCTACCAAAATTGTGTGTATATTTGTATAAGTTTTCTATATTTATTTAAGTAAATAATTTATTTTGTGTTCTTAAATATGATTTGTTAACTTTTATTTATCTATAAAATTAAATAAATATTATAATTATTATTTTAAATTAATTAATTACATTAATATATATTTTAAATAAATTTAGTGAAAAATGTTGAGAAATTTCATTTTAGATTTATCTAAGATATGTATATTTTACATTGATTTTAAGATATAATATTTTTAAGATTCATAGTCTTACTCTATTTATATAAATGCACATCTCATCTCACAATGTTTAATAGCATCTTCCTCATTAAAAAAAAAAAGGATATATATAAAAAATGATTAATATGATTACAGTATTAAAAATCAACACATATTTGTTTTAAAATAAAAATAAAAAACTTGACATATTGTTAGTCTTATCTTAATAAAAACATTTTAAATATATATCATATTATTATAATCAAGCTTAATAGTTATCTTTTCCAACTAAATAAACCTAACATATTTATCTTAGATAAATTAATGTAAAAGATATCGAGAGATATCATTCTCGAGATGCCTATTCCACTTATGTCATAAATTAAATATAATATTATAGATAATTTGAGAGTGATATTTTATAAGACTTCAGATAAAGAGAATTTTACAGAAAAGTTAGTAGTGGGGTTTGTTCCATACTAAAATATGCATTCATAAAATTTTAAGCATGTGTATTAATATCCATACATTCACATGAACATTAAATAGTACATAGGTATTTCCTAATATATTTTTTAAATTCATATATAAGTACCAAACATAAGTTATGTTCTACAATACTCTTTACTCTATACCTTATCAAACTCTATTAAAATACTCTTTATCTCATGTATTCTATTATATTTAATTATTACTCTCTAATACATATAGTTATCTTAAATTAAATTTTATCACCTTATATATCCCATACCTTTTAGAATAATATAGTATAGGTACTAACATGGTACCTCTACAAAACTAATGGATGTCTTCTAGGACATGCCTTTTCTTCATGCAATGTTCTTTGCATTACATTGAAGTGCTTAGCCTTATTTCATTTCCAAATAAGGTATAATTTTATATTCTTTCATTCTAGAGATGTATTATTTTGTTGTAGTAAAGATAAAGTATCTACAATGATCACTTATATATCTATATTTTGCTGAATAATCCTACCAAAATTGTGTGTATATTTTTATAAGTTTTCTCATTGTGATTTTTCCCTAAAAATTAATTTATCCAATGGATAAGCTCTCTACCCTTTTATTAAATAATATATGGAGATTACATAATGAAAATAATAAGCACGAGGAGTAATAAAATGATGATGATGTAGAATAAGAATAGGAAAACATTAATGAGGATAAGGACCATGCAGAAGAAGAGGAAGAAAATATTGATGGTGATCATAACAATTAGAATGATGATATGGATGAAGATATAAATGGTGAAGAATAAAAAAATAGGAATAAAATAATGATTATATTGTTGGTGATGATGAGAAAGTAAGGTTGACATTAAGGGTTCAAATATTTTAGCTCCAAAGAAGGAAGCTGTAGTATTTAATTTTCATATATGCATTCAAAATAATAAGGTCATTGTGTCTATAAATTTTATTATCAATTATAATATCCTCAACATGGATGTGGCTTAACATATATAGGTTCAATAAAGGAATGTCAAATAAGCTCAAGTAGATGGTAAGAATATTTAGGTTTGTGAATATTTGAAGCTTGTTATGGATAAATATATTTTTCAATCAAATTTTTATGCTCTAGATATGGATGGTTTGGATATTTTTCCTGGATATCCTTCATTAGAAACTTTGGGAATAATCCATTTTAACATGTATAATAAGTTCATGAGGCTTTGGTACAAGATAAAAAAGGTCTCTTTATAATACATGACACTTAGGAAGAAAAAATAAAGTTCAAGGTAGATCATGAGGATGAATATAAAGATGGTGACAAATAGTACAATGGATATATCATAAGATAAACAAGAATAATATGAAGAAATAGTACCATCAAAGAAGAACACTTCATTTACTTAGGAGACAAAAGCACTAACAAATGAAAAGGTGGAAGAGGTATAAGAAAAGGGTCATAACATAAAAGTAGAAAAATATACTAATATTGAGGCATATAGACATCCACATCATCAAGAGAGGAAAAAGTCATGGAGGCATAAGGAAAATCATAAAAATAATTAATTTGGCTGTATAGGGAGTCAAAGGAATAATAACTATAGTAAACATGGAATCATAAGATACAAAACTATATATATATATATATATATATATATATATATATATATATATATATATATATATATATATATATATATATAGACACACACACACACACATGGAATGATAGTAATGTAGTGGAATATGTAAAAATGAATCAATGGAACAATAATTGTGGCTTTGCATAGAATCCAAATAATAACTCCTATAATTATGCATGAAATCATAATAGTGCAATGAATATGGAACATGAAATCATATAATAATTAATTATGCATGGAAATAAAGGAGGCACAACTATGATCATTAAAGGAATCATCATAGCACATTGGACTTTAGAAGTAGTATTGGATGGTTATCACCTACCAAGATCAAATATGGGTGGTTGGATGATTAGGCATGGAGGAAAGTGTTAAATTATTTGAACACTAATTACTTGGTTTCTTCTCGTGTTTCAAAGATGAAACATGTCAAGGAGGGATGATATGTTCTATAGATAGGGATATCATATCAGAATGTATATGGATTTATGGAGATCCTTACATATGACACACATACCCTTAGTCTTTTGTATAAATAAATTATATTGGGTCACATAAATAGCTTACGTAATTAGTTATATTTGGTAATGAGTTGGGCTCATTTGATATTAGGGGTGAACCCATCCATTATTAGTAATAAAGGTATATATAAAAGAGATGAATATCATTGTAAAGGATATCATATAATTATAGAGACTTTTATTTAGTAGAAGCACATTGGAGGTTATACCTTTGAAGTGGCATTCCTATATTGGGAGATCTTGTGGACTTATTACTTTCTTAAAGAATATTGTATGGTGTTTCCCTACATTATGGATAAATTCTATATATATATATATATATATATATATATATATATATATATATATATATATATATATATATATATATATATATATATATATATAATATTAGGGCTTATTGGCACACAAATATATCTTATGTTATGTAATCTACATTATATTTTACATATTTATTTTATTATAGATATGGATCATACCACTCTATTAGTATATTGAGAATAATTTCAATAAGGTTACTATTGTAAGAATATTTATTATAACTAACCATAGGAATATGGAAAATATTATATTTGTAGTACATTCGAGTACCATTTTGAAAGTCTAATTGTAAAAATTTAATATTTAAACCTTTACAAAGTTAAAAAATATACCACTGACATCATCTCCTTCAATTTTTAGATTCAATTTTGTAAATTGTCTCTCTTTGTAGAATCAATGATCGTCCCTAAAAAAATAAAGGGAAGTTATAAAAAGTGATGAGTAGAAAGAGAGAGAAGCTAAAAAACAACTAAAGTCCAAGACAAAAAAGGATGAAAAGATTGATTATGATGATCCTTATTAATAATGATGAGAATTTAGGCATGAGATTGATGTCTATGAAGGTGACAATGAGGAAGACATAGATGAGAATGATTGTGAAGATGATAATTATGGATATGATGAGCTAGTTGAGGAGGACAAAGAAGGAGGAAATATGTTTCCCTCTATACCCTTATGAGTTTAAATCATCATATGATTCCTAGGAAGAGGAATAAGATGAGTCTTAAGAACAATACACCTAATAATATTAAACTTTGTTTGATCACCGAAACTAAAACTATAATGATAATGATGAAATGTGATGATCTCTAATCACATAAATATATATTATTTAGTTTAATGGTTAGTTTTAATTTATTTTTTAATTATTTATGAGTGTTTTTTATAGTTAGATCAGTAATTTCAACTTAATCTTGCCTAGAATTTAAAAAATTTATGATATATAACTTTTTTGGGTACTTGTAAATTGTAATATCATGTAATCCTATACAAAGTTTCATGTTTTTAATTTCTACCTTTTCATAAATACTAACACTCCTTATATTTCATTTGAGTGTACCGAAACATAATGTTTTTATCGAAAATAATAATATTAATGAGGTCCAAAGAACTTACGTATATTATATGTGAAATATAAATGTTTGTTACAAAAATTACTTATTATTTTTAACAATTTTTACTTTTAATTAAATAAATTAAAATATAAAATAAATAATAAAATTTCATCAATAATATTTTAATTCTCAAAAAAATTGACTTCATAATAAATTTCTAAAAAAAATTAAGTAAATACCTTAAAGGTTAAATTATTTCTATTTATTAGTACCTACCCATGAGGTATTATTGTATTGAAATTTTTATATCAATCTGTGTTGATTACCTTTGACTGCCAATAGGAATCTGATGGTGGGTATAAATGGAAACCATTTTGTAATGTTTGGTGAAAGTTGCCAATAGTTTATTATTTGCCCTAGTTACGATTAACGAGTGAATAATTATCTATCTGATAGTGAATCAAAGGCTGTAATAGAGGATAAGGATGAAAATGTCAAATGTAAACATTTACCAATGGATGAGGAAATGTGTTTAGCATAGGTGGATCTCTTATGGAACAATGCCTGTAATTTTCCTTCACATTGTCAAGACACTTGTTTCGTATTGCTACCTCCAGTGCCTACACTTGAAAGTTGAGATGGGATCATTTGTTGATTGCTATGAATGGTCTTGCATATTTTGATATTGGATTGAAAAAGCTATAAGGATTGTAGATTCCTCCTCATTATTTCATGGCATTAGACCATGTTTATGCAAAATAGTCCTTTATGAAATATCTAGGTATGAATCCCTATGCTTGAGGCACTCTTGTGCTCTCTCTCATTTTCCTCTGATTTTCACAAGAGTCATTTTTTATCTTCCTCTAACTCAATTTATTTTGATAAAATTCAAGATTTATATGTTATTGAATTTTTGTTATAAAATTTAGGGTTTAGAAACACAAAAGAACTAGTTTTGGGTAATTTATCAATTTTTATGGGGTTTACAAATATTTTGTGGGTTGGATAAATATTAATGTGATTTTGTTTGCATTTGTAAAAACATATTAGGAGCATCCATCATTTTTTTGTAATTTATAACAAATCTTGGAAATTTATAATTTGTAGCAGGTTTATAGGGGTTTAGGAGTATTTTTTTGGGTGTTTCCAAACATTTTTGGAAAAAAACATTTCAAGATACATTTTTCCCCTAATTTTATGGGGAGTTTAGAAAAGTTTCAAAAAATATTTATAGGTTTTACCCTATCCTATCTATAAGGCTATACAAATTGCTCGACCTCTTTGGTTTCACTCCCATTTTCTTCACTCCCTATAATGTCTACTATGTCATACCCCACTCTGCTCACCTTTTAGGCACTTCATCAAATATCACATGTTGATGGCACCATGAGTACAATTCTGGGGATAATGGATCTATTTTACATCCAAGGGAACAATTTACAAGTAAGTCTTCCTTATTTTAGTAAAGATTTTTGCTTTCTAATTTATAAAAAATTAGGGTAATCATTTATTGTGTTTACTAGGATATAGGTCCAAGTATGCATGTATAGATAGGTATATGTGAGAATATACCTCAATAAGGTTAAATATATTTTGGGGTAAACAAGTGGTATTATACATATTCTATTGGGTTATATATGGAATGAATAAGTGATAGTTGCTCATGGATCTAGTTAATACATTTGTTATTAATGTTACCATTTTGGTTGTGTAATTTTGTTGAATTGATTTAATTTTTAAATAATATTAATGATATAATATTATGTTATTCTAAGCATAGATAAATAAATTTTATATTACATAAGCATGTGGTTGTGATCTTTGGGCAACCTATAATTTTCCTTTTACTAGCCCATTTACAGTAGGTATAACACCTAAATATTGGCCATACTTGTAAGTGATAAGGAATAATAGATATTCTAGTTCATTATGTTGATTCCAAGTATTTGTTTCTTTTTGAGTTGAATGCCCTTCTTTCTACCTATTGCTAGTAAACTATACTAACTACCTTTGATTGCCAATAGGAATTTACTAGTGGTTATAAATGGAAACCATTTCACAATTTTTAGTGAAAGCTACTAGTAGTTTATTATTTTTCCTAGTTACTAACAAGTGTATAATTATTCATTTGGTAATGAATGAAAGGTCATAATATAAACATTTGAGGAGATCAATGACTGAGTAAAATGAAAAGAATTACCAAGGGTTGTGGAAGTGTGTTTACCATAGGTGGCTTATATTTTAGAATGACACCTATCATTTTTATTTGCACTACAAAGACACATGTTTCCTATTGCCACCTCCAGTGCCTACACTCGAAGGCTAAGACATGATCATCTATCATTCATTAGGATTGTATTATAAATGCCGCATTCAAGATTAAATTTTTACACTTGTTAATGAATTCAATAGATATGGTTTATTATGAATGGTCTTGAATATTTTGATACTATCTTATATCAGGATAGAAATTCAATAGCATACATGAATTTACACTAAAAGCTAAGATACTCCTGCCTGTAGCATTCTATGATAATTTAAAGTAATATAAAACCCCAAGGAAATTGAATCCTCTCCTAGCCCCAACCTCTTAAGTATAATAATACCCTCTTACCATAGCTATATGCTTCCAAGGAAAAGAAAAATTATCAGGTAATAACCTGGTAATAAACATCCATGTGACTTCACCTCATATTTATTTTCTTAAACAAGATTTAAATATGCAATTGTACACCATTTTCCATAGAGTCATTTCATCAACAATATGTAGACAATGATCTATAGATTAGGCTTTATCAATCAAGGACATTTAACTAAGTAAGAAACAAATACTTGGCATCAACATAATGAACTAGGATCTCTATTATTCCTTATCACTGACAAGTATGGCCAAGAATGAGGTTTTATACCTACTACAAATGCATTCTTAAAATAAAAATTACAGGCTGCCCAAAGATCATACCCTTCCACGAGGCTTCTCTAGTATAATTGCTCCTTGTTTGGTCTATTGAGTGCAAATGCACTTGAAATTGTCTTGATCTAACTAATCAAGGTTTGGGTGAATTTTTTATCTTATTATTGTTATCTTTTGGTTGGTAAGAATGAAATATTGAAAGTACATTGCCTAATTTGGATCCTTGTAGCATGAGAATTATAATTAAAGATTCAAAGTGTTGTATGACATTACAATGATTAGTATGTTAATTTCTTATACATGAGTTGAATTATATTATTTTTATGTTAGTACTTCTTGTAAAAGTGTTTACTAAAAATTTCATCCTATTAAGTGACTCATGGCATTGTATTCTGTTATATTGTTGAATTATGTAAGTATGTGTTCATCTACCACAAATTGTTTTTTCTTGCAAAAATAAATTAACATCTTAAATCTATTTCATTATCCTATATATATATATATATATATATATATATATATATATATATATATATATATATATATATATATATATAGTTTTTAATCTTATTATTGTTATTTTTTGGTTGGTAAGAATGAAATATTGAAAGTACATTGCCTAATTTGGATCCTTGTAGCATGAGAATTAGAATTAAAGAGTCAAAGTGTTGTATGACATTACAATGATTAGTATGTTAATTTCTTATACATTAGTTGAATTATATTATTTTTATGTTAATACTTCTTGTAAAAGTGTTTAATAAAAATTTCATCCTATTAAGTGACTCATGGCATTGTATTTTATTATATTGTTGAATTATGTATGTGTTCATCTACCACAAATTGTTTTTTCTTGCAAAATAAATTATATATATATATATATATATATATATATATATATATATATATATATATATATATATATATATATATATATATATATATATATATATATATATATATATAATTTTTTATCTTATTACTATTATTTTTTGGTTGGTAAGAATGAAATATTGAAAGTACATTGCCTAATTTGGATCCTTGTAGCATGAGAATTAGAATTAAAGAGTCAAAGTTTTGTATGACATTACAATGATTAGTATGTTAATTTATTATACATGAGTTGAATTATATTATTTTTATGTTAATACTTCTTGTAAAAGTGTTTACTAAAAATTTCATCCTATTATGTGAATAAGTGACTCATGGCATTGTATTTTGTTATATTGTTGAATTAGGTAAGTATGTGTTCATCTACCACAAATTGTTTTTTCTTGCAAAATAAATTAACATCTTAAATCTGTTTCATTATCATGGTTATATATATATGTATGTATGTATGTATGTATGTATGTATGTATGTATGTATATATATATGTATATGTATATGTATATGTATATGTATATGTATATGTATATGTATATGTATATGTATATGTATATGTATATGTATATGTATATATATATATATATACATATACATATACATATACATATATAGATATATATACATATATATACATATACATATATATACATATATATACATATATACATATATATATACATATACATATATATATACATACATATATACACATACATATATACACATACATATATACACATATATACATATATACATATATACATATATATATATATATATATATATATATATATATATATATATATATATATACATATATATATACATATATATATACATATATACATATATATATATATATATATATATATATATATATATATATATGTATATATATATGTATATATATATATATATATATATATATATATGTATATGTGTATATATATGTATGTGTGTGTGTGTGTGTGTGTGTGTGTGTGTGTGTGTGTGTGTGTGTGTGTGTGTGTGTGTGTGTGTGTGTGTGTGTGTGTGTGTGTGTGTGTGTGTGTGTGTGTATAACCATTATGCTATTTAAATTCATGTGGCAGATTGTTTAGTAGGAAAGGTGACTTGCCAGTTATGTGATGACCTTATTTTTACATGTTATTTTGTAGTAAATGATTATCCTAATTAACTCTTTAGATGATGATTTCGATGTATAATAGTCTCTTGATTGACTTATTTGTCTACGATCACACCTAGTTAATTATTTATCTTAGCTTGTGAATTCAATTGGTAATGTAGGATACCTAAATGGACTTTGGGGAGTTGAGAGTAATTCTCCATTTCTAGGTTCATGCTAGATAAAATTCCCTTTGTGTTATTTTCACTTCTAGTATTAAACCCTATTTAGTACTTCTTACTATGTAAATGTTGATTTTGGACCCGATTAAGAAAGTAATAAAATTTATTTGTTTTGATCTTATTCTCTATTTTCTTGACTTAAATTGGGATTATTACCCAAAAGGCTCTTAGCCTTTATAAGTCTTAGCCATTTCATTATTGAAGTAATTTAAATGTGAATTAAGGAATTCACAACTAGTATGTGTGACAAATGTCTATTCTCAATTACCATTTGATTCATGTCCATACTCAAAAGGTTTCTGAGATTTGCTTCAAAACTATCATTTCTATTTACTCAAATGCCTCTAATGCCTTCTGTATAGACCCATTTATTATTTAAATTAATACCATGACATTCCATGAGATGACATTTGTTTATAGGCATTTATTTGGAAAGCCTTAAAGCCTACTCAACAGTCCACTATTTCCTCATATATGTCTTTCACAGTACTTTCAACTACAGTATCTGATGCAATATCTCTTTTTGTTATGTTTTGGATAACATTCATACCTAATCCAAAAAAATTCCATTGTAATTAATTATTACAACATGCACCCATTATAAAACTAAATTTTAATATTTTTGTTTAATACCCCTATTTCACATGGCACCCTTTTAATTGCATCCTATTCATTTTGCAACAATAAGTACTAAATTTTCATCACAATGTTTGTTTATTTTTTAAAGGAGACATTTCTCTAGTGTTGATGCAAATATCAAGTTTAAGGCTATCATAATTATGTCAAGATTTACTTTAACCATAATCATAAAAATTTAAAAAAAAGGTTGTTGAACTTCAAAAAATAAGGGAAAATATCTTTCATATGTTTTATTCTATTTTAAAAAATACATAAGGGACTCAAAAAAATATTTTGGGTATAGTTATTAATACCTCTTTCATTCTAAACATTTTAATATGTCATTGTAATAATATTTTGTGTTATGAAAATAAAATCAAACTAATGAAAAATGGAAACAAAAGGAAAATTAACCACTAGATAAAGAGTAATTGTATGTAAAATACATCATTTCAATCAGTGCACAATATTCTTCCAACTAAGAGGATAATCTGGTGAGTGGATATTCTAAGTTTCAAATATAACCCTTAGTTCATTTAGAATTTTTATATTTTAAATTATTAATATAAAATTTTAATAATTTTTAAATTTAGTGGATACAATACTAAGGTATTTGTATAAAAATACTTAAACCCTCTTCAAATTAAAGATAACTTCTTCACTTAAAAAGAGACTAAAAAATAGGATAAGGTTTTCAAACTTTGTGGCCTAGAAAGCAAGAGGGAGAGGGACATACAAGATGTCAAAACTAATTATGATGTACCTTTTCACACCCTAAATGTTCCCCTATCCACCCCTAACAAACATGTTGTCATGCCCCCTAAGTACCATCCAAGGATAATTTTAGTGGCGAATCTTTGCCATTTCACTAAAAGTAGTTTTTTATCCTTTTAAAAATGGTTAATTTGGGTCAATGTATATATTAACCAATTAGCCCAATTTTATTCCATTTATTTGATTCCCACATATAATCACCTTATAGGTTATGTTAGTGCCTAATTTTATACATGGTTGAGCCACAATTACTATAAATTTATGGGTCATCATCACCCCAAAATTATCAGGAATGTGTATCAATTATTTTGAATAGCCAATTATATACATACATACATACAATTTTTTATACTAAAAGAACATATATATTTTTTATACTTCTCCAAGAAAAAAGAAAAAACTTATATATGATGGTAAAATAGGTACCAAATTAACGTTGAAAATTCAATGTGATGATCAAATAGACTATATTATTGATTTTGTGGGATTTTTCTTGTGCATGGTTAAGTCATCTCAATATATTCTTACCAATGTGAGATTAACCAAATTATAAACCAATCATGTATTTGTATTATATAACTAAAGGCTTTCACGATAAATTTTATCTGTAGTTTTAATTTCAAATAGATGCCAATTTTAAGGTCAAAAATTTCATATGATGGTTAAATGGACATCAACTTTAAAATCAACCATTAATTATTATATCATAGAAACCTAAATAAGACATGCATTAAACCTGTTAAACCATAATAAGTTAGTAATAAACCTATTAAACCATGATCCTTCTACTAATATGAGTAAATGTTAAATATGTATAGTCCAAAAAATAAGAAGAATCAAGACTTAGTGAAAAATATCTTCTTCTACATTTATATGCAATGTAATTTTTCTTTAGTATTATAATAAGAGTATTCACGACATTTTGTGTCATTTATTTGTAATAGTATGTTTCTTTACAAACATTTTCATTAAAAATAATCACTTTATAAAACATATATTCATGCCCATTGTAGCATAATTATGCGCAACCTGCACAAAGAGGATTTTGAAAACAATTTATAAAAATATTTGGCCTAATTAAAAATTATAAAGCATATGATGGCGATGAAAATATGTGGTTAATAAAATACCTCAAAGAGAAACATGTTTTTATTGAGATGATAAATCATGTTTAGTAGCTGAAATAGTTTGGTGGAAGTTATAGATTACATTAACATATGTGACATTTCACTAAATCTATTATTTGTATCTAGTTGGTTTCTTCAAGTCCATCATCTAAAATACCCTGTCATTACCCCTCACCATTACCACCTAGCTCACCTTGAAATATTTTACCTCTTTCATGTTTTGTATGGCTTTTCCCTTTTACACTATTTCACTATTGCTCAAGCTCAATGTGAAATGAAATGTGTCCTATTGACAAAATTCATTCCCATGCCATATGAATGAACACACTAAATAATTTTCCATTGACACCTCCACTATAAATATCAAGTTATTATTTTTTAATATTGTGTGTATAAAAGGTGAAACAGAATTAGCGTTCATGGGTTTTGAGTAAGGTATGAATATTGATTCACATTATTTCACTTTATAAAATCCCACTTCACCAAAACATACATGAAAACCACTCATATAAATTCCATATTTGGGGAAACTACGAATCTATACCTACCTTGGTTCATAAGATAGTGTCTTCCAGGCACACTCATCAAATTAGGGGTGTAACATAAACCCTCCTCCATATTTAAAGAGAGAGAGAGAGAGAAATATAGTCTTAGGAAATGTGTTCTAGAGTAAAATATTGCATGTGGAAATATTTATTTTAAAATTCAAATGTATTAATGCTACCCAATATTAAAATAAAACACATTATTGACCCAACAAAATAAAAAATAAGGGAGAAACTTAAAAAGGAATTTGATCCTCATGTGCATCATTCTTAGATGGATTGATAAGCTTTGGGAGAAAATATCACACATCAAAGATTGATTCCCTCCATAACATTGAAAGTGAAATGGAAAAGAAACCAGGAAAGTGTGGTTCTTTTGCATATAAATAGTTGGGACTAGCTTGAACAACACGTTGCATTACTTCTAATCTATATTTAATTTTCATTTATGGTTATTTTTCAAAATATAAATGGTGAGGACAAAGTAGATGGTAAGGAAATTAACATGAGGAAAGGCTCCTCATAAGTAGGTCTACCCTTTCTATTGGTAGAGTAGAGACACTTCATCACTTTAGGTCAAAATTGTTTCTATGTGTGAAATCTAAAAATACTATAAGAGCCCTAGGTTGTTGATATGAAAGAAACCCTTCCAATGGTTAGTGAGGGGAATAACTCGGGACTACAAAATGGATCTAAGGTTCATGAGATTTATAGTGTCAGAACTATAAAAGGCTATAGAGACGTATTTGGTTGGCTTATTTGAGGACACCAATCTCTATGCCAATCATGTAAATAAGGTGACTATTATGCCTAAAAATATTTAGCTTACCCACCACATCTAAGATGAAAGGGTTTTAGAACTTTGTTTTGGTTTTCATTTCTATTTTTTATGGTGTGTTTTCATGATTGATCTTAACCATCACTCACAAATTGATGGCATACACACTCTCAACCAATCACATAAATCCATACCAAAAAGTGTTAAAGATTAAAAAAATTGATTAGTTACCCAACTAAATTCAACTAGTTCATGAGTTCTATAGTGTTAACTTGTAATAGGCTACAAAGATATATTAGTGGGGTTGTTCGAGGGCACTAATATTTATGTCATTCATGCAAAGAGGTTGAATATTAAAATATAAACATTATGTGACATTCATCACCTAACTTGAGCAAGTTATCCAAAAATGTTTGAACTTTGTACCTTTAGAGACAACCCCTCTTCAAAGGATTACGTGACAACACTATGACTCTTGGGACCTTATTGATTTGTAAGCTCTCAAATTCTAATGATTATTGAAAATTTATAATCTTTTGTATTATTTTACTTTAATCATATTTAATTAATAAATATTAAAATATAAATAATGTTGAAAGTAGTATTATTAAATTGTTAGAGAAAAATAAAAGTGTATTGCCATAAATAAATATAAAATCATTGTGAAAAAATTATTTAGAACAATCAACACAAATATAATATATCAAGTTTTATCTTAGATGCAATAATTAGTTAAATATAAGAGTATATCAAAAATTATTAGTTTCCTCTCATTCCATTGGCTAATGTACTTATCGAAAGTTATGATAGATCATGTTAAAATTATCTCAGCATTGTCATGCGCTCACTTTACTACTCTTTGTACTAATGAGTTTTGCTCCTACAACAATTTATAACTCAATATATTTTTTCTTCTCTCACTTTTTTCATACAAATAACTCACCTCATATTTTATTATCATACACTTAAGCTTATACCTCTTATAATACAAATAAGTTATGATTAATCTAAAGGAACTGACCTAGTTAAATACATGTAAAATAGTTTATCAACTTGTTGGCAACAAATTATATCTTACTTCAAATATTACAACTCAATGTGCTAGATAATTATACCTTTTTTTAACCAGCCAATGAAATATCCAATCATATTACATATGCATGACACTTTTTCAAAAGGTTAACCAATGGAATTATGCATGTCATCTAATATTCAACAAGATATTATAGAAAATATTAAGAATATATTATAAAAATTATCCCTAGTACCATATATTAGAGTATTATTCTTATGTTAAGCTCTCATTAGGATTATTTACTAATTTATTCCCACTTAATTAATTATAATTATCAGTTGTGCACAGTAAATTATTAGTTATTAATTAGTTGTGTGTGATACTTGTAGAATCACAAATTTAGAAAGTTCTCCATCTTCTAGAGAGAGAAGATTCCTATCATGTGACATTTGTCACATGAATATTTTAGAGTAGAATGTTCTAATTCACTCTCCTAATCTCACATGTGCCTATTTATTGGCACCAATGTACTTGCACCAAATAATTAAGAGAGAGATCTTGTATGTAATTTTACATTCCTTAAACAATATAATCATTGAGTCCCTTGTGCTATTTTGTCCTATGGGATATTTATTCCTAATAATTGTCTCTGGATAGATCCAATATCCATTGCACACTATCATAGAATAAGATCATGCCTACAAGCCAACATTAATAACTCTTGCCCACACGTAGAGGGATTTTCGTCAAGAAGAATTTTTTAGAGTTTTTTTAGCATTGTCACCTCATAAATGTCCAAAACACATTGAAATTGTAGTCACTCTTTATTATTTTTAAAAAAAAACATACATAAAGTTTTATTAGCCATTCATCTTGTATTTAATGGTCATATGGTGGTTTGTGCATCTCATCCCCTAGTTTGTCTTCAAATTACATTTTTTAAAGAGGCTTAAACACTTCTTAGAAATTAAATTAGATGATTATTTGAGTAATTCTAAAATGTCATATTTTAGATATTTTATAACATGTCTTAATTTCATTGTATTGGCTACATTGTCAAACAATCTGCCATTGTAGCGTCTTTCTCTAATTTCCAGCTTGTTCCCTTTTGGCATCATACATATTTACGTATTTTTTTACTAAAATGTGTTTTTTCATAAATGTCTCTTTACCATGAAATTGTTTCTAGGTTATGAGAATATTGATTCAATATTTTTGGAACATTTTAAATTTTTTAATTTAGTTTAGTATTGAGAAAGTTATCACATTTTTAATACTACTGCATTTTCTCACTGTACTATTGCATTTTCATTTTTTATTATTGTGTGATTCTGCTAGGATATTAATCTCAGACTTTACCTCTCTTTTTATAGTCTAAAGAAAATCTCATACTAAATAAAGAGGCTTTACACAGTTGTGTTCTATCTAATATTTTTTCAGCATGTAAAGAACTATGTTTTGTCTTCTTATTTCAATCTTGTCAAAGCGATACCATTTTTTTTTGGTTTATCTTGTAATTAAGATTAGACAGCTAGGAAATGGAGATTGGTAGAATATGGAATGTTACCTTAAAATTAATTACAACATTTATTTCCTCTTTCAGATCAACTTTGCATCGAGTAGAAAATAAGTGAGTTTTTTTTATAGTTTGGCATATAAATTCTAGTTTGATTTTTAATTTCCAATTTTGAAAAAATACTCCATTGGATGTAAAAATAATATATGCTTAACTATCATCTCTTTCACCCTTTTATTTTCCACTATCAAATAATTTCTTGTTAAATTCAAACATCTTAGGTGCCAATTACACATAGTTGGTAAGGATAAGACTAATAACAAGGATATTTTCCTTATTTTTTATAATATAAAGGGTACTTTTAGTGTTTTTGCCTCTAATTTTATTTCACCATGGATGCTTTGGTGATTATTTTAAGTGGCCTCATTTTAAGTGTTTTGTGAGTGACTCACTAGGGAGAAAACTAAGCTTATAAATTTTGATGCACTTCCTATTCTGAGTCACGTAATTATTTCTATCACCTTAAAAAGTCAACCCAAACCTAAGACAAATAGTATAGTCTCCAAAAAAACCTAAGGATTCATCCTCTCAAGATTATAAGTCTTCCAAACCATCTAAAAATTCTAAACCTATTGAGTTCTCTAAGTCTTCCAAGCCCCCTTTACCTAAACAACAAAAGAAAACTTGTGGACCTTGAAAATATTGTGGTGGGATAATCATTTTGATCATCATTGTTTTAAAAATATGGAATCATTATAATCCATAGTTAATCAACACATAATTTCTATTAATTTTACTTCTTCAACTAGCAAGGTGTAATCACTCAATGCATGAGTATTCACCTTATCATAGAAGCATTGGATTATTGATTCAAGAGCTTCACATCATGTCAAACACTCTTAGGATATTATTTCTTAATTTTTAGATTGTAACACTTCCTAGATTTAGGAGGAAAATTCTTCTAAAGTTAATGTACTAAGGTTAGGCACTGTCCATTTGTAGGATGACAATATCAATGATGTACTCTATGTTCCAAAATTTTACACCAATGTTTTGTTGTTGTATCAAATTTATTACTCTAGCATTGGAAGATAGTTGATTTTACTCTATAAAATTTTGTATTTTGAGATTTATTTGATCTATATGATATTGTTTCTATATGTGATGTAGATAATGGTTTGTGTCTTTACACATTTTAGGGTTTGAACCATCCATTAGATCTTATTCATTCTCTCATGCCAAATCACTCATAAAATTATGGCATGAAGGATTTGGGAACCTTAATTATAGATAGATTTTGAAAATGAGCACACAATATTTGGTGATTGGCCTTCCCAAAGTATCCTATATAAATGGGGTTTGCCCTAGTTGTAGGTTAGGCAAGCATCATTGATACCATTTTAGAGTGGAAAGGCATATTAGGATAAGGCCCCTCTTGAGCTCATATATATTAATCTCATGATCTTCCCCACTAGCTCATTTTTAGATGTCAAGTATTTTATGAGGCATCAAGCAAACTATAGTGGGACACAACTATGCGACATAAAAATTTTCACTTATGAAGAATCACACTTTGGATATTGTACCCCTTCCTAAGGGAGGGAAATTTATTCAGTGTAAATGGGTATATTAGACCAAATATGTAGTAGATGGTATAATAGATAAGTATAAATATCACTTGGTTATAAATGGGTTTTCATAGGTTGAAGGCGTAGAATATTTTGAGAACTTTGATCCTATTGTAAAGATGGACTTAGTTAGTCTTGTAATTTACCTTGTTTTAGCACAATAGTGGTTGGTCTACCAAATGGATGTGAAGAGAGTCTTCTTGCACAGTGATCTACATGGAACAATGTCTAGTATTTATGTAAGACTCTTCACTAGTATGCAAGGTCCATCATTCTCATTATGGGATCAAACAATACCCATGTGCATGGTATAATAATATAGATGCATTTAAATTTACTTCTAGTTTCTCTTGATGTCATTCCAACCCATATTATTGTACTTGTATTGTATGTTGATGATCTCATTTTGACATGCAGTTATGACCCCATGATCAATAATATTAAGCCTAAGTTGATGAGGCCATTTGATATGACAAACTTAGGGCTTATGCCTTACTTTCTTGGTCTTCACATTCATCAGTTAAGTGATGGGATCTCTTTTGGAAAATATAAATATGCCACATACTTGATTCATCAATTTAATATAGTTGACTATAAGCCACTCCCTACTCATTTTCAATGATGTGTTGTAATTATTTTTAATTATACAGCTCTTATAGTTGATCCCACACTATATAGGAAACTTGTAGGTAGTCTTTTATACCTGACACATACATGAATTGATATCACCTTATCTATCAAACTTGCCTATCATGTCTCCCAAGAACCACATGATAGTAATTATAAGGTAGATAACATATCATGTGTTGAATTTAGGGCACTACTCACTTTGGTATCTAGTACACACCACAAGGCACTACTTAGATTATTGAATATACTAACTTAGACTAGGTGAGTGATGCTGATACCCATAAATCCACTTTTGATTTTTTTTATACACTTGGTTTAAGACCAGTTGCATGGGGATGCAGAGGCAGACTACTATTGCCTTTTCATCTACTGAGGTCGAGTATCAAGGAGCTGTCAAATCTAGTTAGGAGGAATTATGACTTTTATAGTTATTGGATGAGTCCATTTTTACACAACATAACCCTAATAATCTTTATTGTGACAAAAAAAGTGCCATTACTATATCTCATTATTCTATTTAGCATCAAAGCACTAAACATATTGAGATCCATATGCACTCCATTAGTTAGTTCATCCAGGATGGAGTTATATCTTTGGAGTTTGTGCCTATTATTAAATAGGTTGTGGAAATCTTCACTAAACCCTTGGATGCTCCACATTATCTTCAATTGTGAGTGATGCTCGGGGTGAAATTTGTCCTTGAGGGGACTTGGCGTAAAGTCCTTAATTCCTTTTTCATCTTCTCTATTTCTTCTTTATTTTTGTACATGGGTACTTAACATGGCCTAATAGTCAGGACCAATATTTTATTACTTTGTAAGTGTTCACTTACATGAAAATATTAGAGTATTAGTCTTAGGATAAGCTCTAACTAGGATAATTTAATAATTTATTCCCACTTAATTAATTATAATTATTAGTTTTGCACACTTAACTATTAGTTATTAATTATTTATTTATGATACTTTCCACATCACAAATTTAGAAGGTTCTTCATCTTATATAAAAATAAGCTTTTTGATGTGACACTTTTCACATGAATATTTTGGATTAGAATGTTATAGTTCTATCTTTGGATCTCTCATGTGCCTATTTATTGGCACCAATGTACTTTCATAGAACAATAGAGAGTGAGATAGATATTTTATGTAATTTTTCATTCCTTAATCAATAGAATCATTTAGTCCCTTGTCTTATTTGAGTGTCTATTTTGGCCTATGGAAAATTTATTCTTGTGGTTATATTTGGATGGATCATATTTCCCTTCCATACTCCCTTATATTATGATGACTTTGACACACCCATTTAATTCAATGAGATGGGGAAAAGTTGGGGAGGCACTAATAGTTTTTTTTATGAACCACCTTTGTTTGGTCAGCAATCACTAGTTTAGCACCAAAGCCTTGTCCCATATTGGTTGGCCTAATTTCTTCAAGGAAGATAAACAACATTAATATAAGTTTTTTCTCTATGAATATGGGTAAATATCAGCGAGATATGTTTCCTAATGTACATGAAGTTTTATTTTAAAAATTCAAGGAGTACAACCTAAAAATAAAATAAAAATAACCTTGAATCTCAATGGAAAAATATGTGCACCACCCATTATACTAAATAGGTGTGGAAAAATATGATCAAAAAATGGGAGGGTAATCAAATAAGTGTTGCAAATAAAGAAAAAATATGGGTGTCTTAAGTATTTAAATTATGAAACCTATGACTCATCACACATGTTAAACAAGCCTTAAAGGAGTGTTGCTTCAAATTGTAAGTTTTGTAGCATTCTTCTTTATTTTAAGTAATTCAATTTGAATTTACTATGTATTTATTGTTACACACACACACACACACACACACACACACACACACACACACACACACACACACACACACACACAACTTAGGGTATTTGAACATAGATCAAATGAAGAACACGTTTAATAATTTTAAAATATCAAATCAAAATAATATATCATCATGACATATGTAATTTAATTAACACCTATATTTTTTTAGATGTTACTCTTTAAAAAAAAAGTTTTAAATTTATTATAAATTACTTATATTTTTTAGGAATCCAATATCCAAATCCCATCACTTGGTGATCATAAAAAAAGTGGAAATGGAGGAAGGTTGACTAGTAGTCCTGAGATGCATTAACATTATCAAAGGTATTCAAGTAAGTATTAATTAAATATGTTTCTATATTTATTAATTAAATATTAAGTTATAATTCTATTATTAAGTTTAATGATAGTTAAATTAAGTTTTAAAATTTATCGAATAAATTTCTAATTTAGCTCAATTATTTTTATTTTTATTTATACATGGATAATCAGGCACCTCTTGAAGTAGACTTTGCATATGTTATTTTTATTATTATTATATTTCAATTACTATTTTTTAAAATTGATGTATAATATATAATTTTTTTGTATATATAATTTTTTTGTATGCAACATGGCATTCAATTCATAAAGATGATGATAGTGATGATGATCAGGAAGATGGTGGTGGTCATATTGGTGATGCATTTTAAGGGGATGATGATGAATATTATATATTTTTTTATTTTTTTGTTATGGGTGGTATTCCCTTTAAATATTTTATAAATTCTTTAATAAATTTAAATTATTTTATCCTTGATATCATTAAAGATGGATTAAAACCTTAAAATCATAAGGTGTGATAGGAGGAATCTCAATAATCACAAGAAGGAAATGGATCATCATTTCAATAGTTAGGCATGTGTAGAGGGTGATAAATTTCAAGATATTGATATCATTGATATTATGATTGGGTTGAATCATGCGAAGCTCCAAGTTAGAGTAAGTGAGTTTAATGATGGATTTGAAAGGATTAGGATTTAGGTGAACCTAATGATGGTTGTTAATCAAAATCAATAATACCCTTTTGGCACCCTTGTCATATTTTAATTACTCAATATGTGTAAATCTAAGTCGTATCACTTTTAGAAAGAGACCAACTCCATAGCTAGCATTAGTAGAGGGAAACCAAGAAAAAAACCATCATACAATAAGGAAGCCAAAAAAATTAGGAATCATGGGCAATATTACAAAGAGGGGGACTTGCACCATTCATCAAGAAGGTAAAAGGCCATCACCCTATACTTGTTGTTAAATTTACTAAACCATGGAAAGGTAGAGTTGTGTTAATGAGAGGCATCACAATGGATTTCTTAGAGGACTATATTGTAAGTATAATAGGTATGCTCATGAATGGCCTTAAAATATTTAAATATAGAAGATGTAAAGAGGTTGAGATCAATATATTTTATTAAAAAAACTCAATAAATAGGTAGAGGATGGTGGTAATATAATAAGATCCTCCTTATTGTGGCCCTAGGTTGAAGTAAGCCTTCAAATTATGAAAAACATCACCTTATAAGGGAAGCTTTCTAGACTATATTCCTACCACTTCTCATTCCTCAACCATTTCAAGCATAAAAATATTTTGAGTATTCATTTTTATTTGGTAATGTATCTTGATAGGTTGGTGTTATATGTCTAGATATGAAAAATGGATTTGCCTATCCACCGAGGCTTAATATTTTTACTATTTAAAGGATCCATGCTAGATATCTCCCTTTACCAAACTAGATTTGAACTCAGTCTATAGGATAACATTGAAAATAAAGATGAAGAAGATCCTACCTCTTAGATAATTACCAAGAAGGGACAAAGTCCCAAGAAAATAGCAATCATTATCCCTTCTATCCCTACTAAGATCAATAAGGAGGTGGAGACCTACAGATATATCACTTCAGAATAAGGGAAGGATTATGTTAAAAAATATATGTATACCTTCAAAGGGAAGAGAAAAAATAGGAAAAGCCTTTGGGACATCAGAAAGAAGGGATAAAAAGAGGATCCCGTGTAGAAAATATCAATGTCCCTATCCAAGTGTTTGTTTTGATGGACTTCATTATAGTAGAGGATTTCTCCCTTCAAGATATAAAATAGGTCTTGGTCAACAAAGAATCCCATAGGGATGATGTTTTTACAAGATAGAATTCAAAAAAGTCTAAAGAGGTAGAGTTCCAAAAGAGAATTGATACTTTTCAAGAAGAAGTTAACCTTTAGAATATCATGCTTAAATTGTGGATAAAGGATAAAGTTGATGATATGAACTTGATGCAAGGGGCTCATCAAGGAAAGACATTGGAAGAGGACAACCGGATGCTATAATCAAAGATTCAAATTTTGATTTAGAAATTTGAGGCCCTAATAAATAGAATAATGAAGGTTGAAAAGGATCTAACTAAGCTCAAGGGGAATGTGCAAAAGGTTATTAAACTCAACACAACCACCATTCAAAACTGTGTTAATGATGTCCAATGTTTTCAGGTTAACTTGAGCACTAAAAAATAGGGAGTGATGGAAAAACCAAGGGAGACCAAGTAAGTGGACTATGAGCCATAATCCTGAGGTGGATTCAAAGGTTGAATTTGACTAACTATTTGATCATCTGCAACATATGAAAAAAGAATGGGAGGAAGCTATATCCCTTAATATCTTGGCTCATTCTAGTCATTGATTTAATTTTTCCCAAGTGGGAGGTAAATGATATACTTCTGGTTTGCTTCCGATTAGTCATGTTTTGTTAACAATTAGTTATTTTTGGTTGTGCTCATTTCATGATTGACTGTGATGATCATATTTTTATTTTTTCTTATCTTTATTTCTAAAAGGGTTAGGTCCTTTCAAAAAAAAACACTTTACCCTTATTTTAAAAAAATGAAAATATTTGATGACAATAGTTATAGATATTCTAAGTATAATAAAGTCTTATTTAATGTTTATGATAAATATAAGTATGATTAGTTTTAAGTACCTTAAAACAAATATTTTATTTTTAACAAATTATTTTTAATACTTTACTCCTTGATATTTTATATTATATAAGATACATACATACATACATACATAATTAAAATTATTAATTTACATTTTTATATATTTAAATTTTATATTAGTCATTAAAATTATTAATTTACATTTTTTATATATTTAAATTTATCACATTTTTCATATTTTAATAATTTTCTAAATTATAATTTTTTTTAAATAATAAATTATGACACAACTTAAGTCAACTATGAAATTTGAATTCGTTAATGCAACAATTAAGATGCATCTTTTCCCCTGAAAAATTAAAGTGGATAAACATATTAAAATTAAAATTTCTAGTGAAAATTTGGTGTAGAAATGGTTAACTAAATATATACTTGAAATTAGTGTAAAAAAGCTTCCCACGATGTAATTTTTGTGTTTGTGTCAACACTCTTAATAAAATTTATGTCAACATAAATTATGTGATATTTTTTTCAGTTTATAGTATAAAATTTACTCGATTTAGACACTCAAGATAATTAAAATATAATAATCATTGTAATTGAAAAAAAAATGAATTCCATCATTCAAATGTTAAACTACTATTTAAATGGATACCAAAAAAATGACTTCCACTATTATCTATCACTATCATATTATAATAAATAGTAAACATTTTGTTGGAAATCACAATGTTACTCAAAGCATAATATAGTCATTCATTATTATTAGTATCTACCTTTCAGGTACTATTATTATTAGCAATCCATCTCTGTAAAATTCTATGGAAGGCACAATAGTTGCAGAAAATGAAATAAGTGTTTAAGTTACATATCTTAATTATAACCCTAATTCTATTACATCTAATTCTTCAAAATATCTCGCACTGACCACCTTTTAAACTTTCCCTTACATGTTTCCATTGCAAGACCTGTCAAAGTACAGTCTTTATTCCACATGATTGTTTATACACTAGCATAATTTTCAAAATAAATTATTCTTTTGATTTTCTGATTTTGGATTTTATTTATAAAATGAATGTGTGTTCTATTTAAAGATTTCATATTTCTACAATACATTTTTTTGATAAAAATAATCTCAAAACTACATTAAATTTTTATTTATTTTTATTATTTATATCTACATCTAAATTTAAAAAACTTAAATATTTTAATGGCTCCAACTTTGAATAAGATGTTTAAAGTATCAATCCTTCTACACTTGATCAATGACCATAAGACCTTAAATGTTTTCACCATTAATTTGTTAATAGGATTAAATATCACTTACAATGAGAGATACATTAGTTCCACTATGCATATGATTACATAAATTGATCAATGCTTCAACTCTGTTTATCTCATAAATGTAGTGTGCCCAAATCAAAATTACTACTTATTTGATCCTAGTTCCACGTTTTCCATAATTTCAAGTTAATCACATTTAAAAGTTTATTTGTCTAGGAAAAAAGTTTTTATGTAAATGTTAAATGACACTAGTGTGAAATCAAACAAAATGTAAAGTTGCACGTTAAAAGGAAATCAAATGCACTATTTTGCTAAGGCTATTGACTTATTTCCTGAGTAATTCTTATGTCAAATTTCTATTGCATTTGTATTTGCTTATCCTCTATTACACTAGAAATTTAATGTTTTAATTTTTAATTTTTAAATTTTTATTTAATTATTATAAATTTACTAATATTAAAAATTATTCCATTCAAATTAAAATTTTATAAAACTTTAAAAAATTAGTTTTGATTATTAATATTAATATTGAGTTTAATTGTAATTAATTATATTATATTCAAATTAATTTTAAACATTCATGTTAAATTTAGTTTCGGTTTAAAATATTTATCGATTTTTTAAAATATTAAATAAATAAAATAAAATTTGTCTTAAAAATATTGCAATAAATCAAGGTTCTAGGAAATGATCACACATTAATACTATGATGGTCTCAATAATGAGTTTTAAAATATGACTTATATATCTTTCATTTTATGGTTGGGTTGTTTTGATCATCTTTACACATTTTAAATGTCCTTATTCTAATGTTTCTATAACCATGAGTAAATGATATTAATAAATGATAAATTATTATTTCCTTTTATTGTACTCATTTCAAATAAATGTAAATATCATGTTTGAGTACAAAAATCTAGATATTTATTTAATAATTTAAAATAAAATATAATGCACCTTTAAGAATAAATGTATATATTAGAATTTAAACCCAGGTAGGAAGGATGGTTTCCATTATTTAATATAAAGAAAGAGAAGAATATGATTCAATATAGTTTTATTTATATAGCAAATTAACACATTCATATGAAGATTTAACCCCAGTAAGGGATATATCTCAACTTTAGTCATCTTTATTTTCATCCTTTCCTATACTAACCACATGTAAATTATGTTAGCACAACACAAGTAGTGATTTTACTTTTTTGTAAAATCATCCATATTAAAGATAACAATAATCATCTCAATCAAGATAGTATTAACATTAAGAGTGTTTTAAATTATATTATTACTAACAAAAATATGTCCCCATCTATCTGAATGCAAAATACAAGAGTCAAAGATAGTGGCATATCTCTTACCCTTCTTCATCTAATTTATGCAGAGCAGTGGTATGATTTTTTACATATGTCCAATATGCCATTTGGGATTAAATTAATATATACATTATGTAAGCAAATTTTTATATGTTGAAAGGGAATTTTTATCCCTTATGGTTATATATTTTTCCATGTCCCTTTGCTTTCATTGAGAGACTATATGTATGTGAACTCACAATCATTTTAATTGAGCCATAGAAATATAAATTAATATAAACAATGGTTTATTTACTTTTAAAATTGTTAAAATTATATCCATTGACATGATTTAGATTATCAAGCATATTTTTTTATATCACAAACTATGAATACCTTATTATTAAATATAGGGATTATCCATGAATTTTCATTTTCATAAAACTAGAATAGGGTATTGGTAGTTTTTATTCTCTCATAAATTTGTAGAAGTTGCCTTAGGTAAAGTGTATTTTAGGGATTTTATTATTTTTTAATGATAAGATTAAACCCCATGATTCTATGAGTTAACTAGAATATATATGTAATCTCGTATAGTTGAATAAATCTAATAAAGTTTTTATGTGTATCTCTAACCATTTTATCTATTTGGCATCATGGCAGATGAAAACTTGAGATGAAATAGAATAAAATAAATGAAGTGCTTAATTTTATTGTTACCCTAATTAATGAGATTGTGACATCTTGTGAGAATTTAGAATAGATTTATTTTAGTATAAGAACCGTCTCTTATATTTACAAATTTATTAACCTTAGATCTTTATAAGTTAATTTATTTTATATATATATATATATATATATATATATATATATATATATAATTATATATATATATATATATATATATATATATATATATAATTATATAATTTCTAAACTTTTTAAATTTTCACTATAAAACTTTTATTATAAATACACAAAGGAGGAAATGCCCATATACACTTATTACACTTAATGGGTTGGCATTTAACTTTATCTTATCCTTATGAAGATTTGCAGGTCACATGTTACTATCCCTCCAAAAGAAGTTTTTATCTTTGATTTCTTTTATATTTTTCATATTTATGGGACAAATATTTTCCATCCTAAAGTAATGGATTAAACATTTTGAAGTCGCATGCCTTATTTATGGGACGAACATTTTCTATTCTATAGTAGATAGATTAAATATTTGTAGTGGCATGTTATTTTTATATTTTTCATATTAAGTATTATTTATAAGAAACTTAAAAAAAAGAATATTAAATATAAAAATAATTAAAATTTTATATTATGAAAAAATTAATGTAGTAATTATTTTGGATCAATACTAAAGTTTAATGGGCCTTTTGTTTTATATAAAAAATGTAAAGTTTTATAAAATAACCAAAATAGAGTCAAGCGAAATGTTATGGCTAAACCAAAATCAAAAATACCAACCGATCAAAAATCTACAGAAAAGATTAAACAACATTTCT
Source organism: Torreya grandis (assembly GCA_037957365.1). NCBI lineage: Eukaryota > Viridiplantae > Streptophyta > Pinopsida > Cupressales > Taxaceae > Torreya > Torreya grandis. Next base: position 2,535,801 of record JARHVA010001002.1, on the reverse strand, counting down.
TACAAACATCCAAATACAAACAACAACAAAGCCTTCAATTAAAAGGAAAATAGTCTAAAAGATTGACTGTCTTGCCTTTTTTACCTTTTTTTTACCTCTTGTCAATCTCCTTGTTCAGAGTTTACTGCAACCAATTACTTATCATCATTTTGAATTTCTGAATCAATCTTTGCATGCATTTCTTTATATGAATTTGAGCTTTCTGATTCATGTTCTCTCTTCACACCCCCTACTATCTTTACTAAGGGAGGTATCTGGACTTTCTCAATTTCCCCTATAGATAACTCAACTTTTTTTTGAAATACACCTTGTTCCTCTTTCTCTCTTTCTCCAAATTCTACATTTTCCAAAATTTCTAGTTCTCAAAAACACTCTTCAGCAACTACTATCGAATCTAGAGCACTCCATTTGCTTGAGGTTGATTTCTCCCCTTTTTTCCCTGAATTGAAATGCCCCTAAGGATACGAATCATAAAGATGCCTTGGTGCTTTATAATTACAACATTTTAATGTTGTATTCTCATAATCTAAAGCTTGAACATGAATATTTTTGTCATATTTCAAGATAATTTTCTCCAAAACCCCTTTGCTCAAGTTGATATTTACATAAAGTTTGTCAAAAGTACACATGCCTGCAACTACCCTCTCATGATCATTCTTTAAAAATGACCCCAAGGTATTACCTATTTCCTTGTATGCATGCCAAAAATGCAAAGGTAAATTAGGGAGCTGAACCCACACTAACATCTTTTTCACAAAGTGAGAGTTTAGATTAAACTCCTGAAACCAAAGAGTGATGAACACACCTACATTACCCCAAAACCAAGGGCCTTCTAAGAGACACTTCTGATAATCCTTTTCCTTATTGAAATGAACAATAAAAAAACCTTTAGAGTATAAGGAAATCTCACATCGGGTTGACCAATTCACATAGACCCACTGACACAAGGCAATCAAAGAAGGCCACAATCCATTAAATCTATAGATATCTACATCCTTAATCAAAGTATGGAAATACTCATCCACTTATTGATTTAAAATATCCATTGAATGAATCTCCTTCGCTTGTTATACAATATAGGCTTGAGGTAGTGGAGGGATTTTCACAAGATTTATCTTAAAATTGGCATTTCTGATGGTTTATTTAAAAGTTACAAGTTGGAATGAGGAGGCTTGATTTTTTCCTTCCACACCTCCCTTAAATATTGATGCCATGAAGATAAATGAGTCTTTGCCCAATGGATAGAAATTTATTGAAAGATGATCTTGTAATTCCTTACCCTATTACACAAGGCATTGAAACTCAGTTGGGACACTTGCAGAAGCCACCAAAATTTATTTTAAATCTTTCACTAGGTCTATCCCTTTAACCCAACTTCAAATTATTTTACCTGAAAGGGATTTGATAGAAATATGAAACATTGGATTATCCTTCTTTTTGCCCTGTTGAGTATCTAATGCTCCCACAGTTATAACAGTGTCTTCCTCAATCACCTTGGATCTAAAAATAACCTTCCTTGGAGTTTTAGTATGTTGTATCATTTTGTCAAACATTTCACCTACAAAAGTGAACTTATCATACTTGTCATTCTCCTCCAAAGCTTGATCAAAGGTGATCTAGGCTTGAAAGCCCCTGTGAGAGAGATGAGCTCTAGAGACATGTCATTTGAGAGGGATATTAATTTGATCATGAAGCCTAAGGTGCCTATCCAGACCGCCATCACTCCCAACATCCTCCCCTATTTTTGACAATAAAATTGGCCCTCCAATGCCCCATACGCTCAACTTATATATTGTTTCTCTAGCCGGTAATCTACTAGTGGCATCCCCATTCAGCCTCACCACCACAACACCATTGCAACCTACTATGAAAAATCTACCATTGGAGTAAACCCTAGTGCTCTTCTCCATCAATTTATGCATATGCATAGTAGGGTATATATAGGAAAAGCATCAACTCTTTTGAATGTGAAAACTGTGATGACCACACTGGACGCAAAGCATGTGCATCTTGTTCCTCCTTTTACCAAAACTTCATGTTCCCTTTCCCATTGTTGATGTCATTCTTACTCTACTCTACCTAACCAAATTTAGGACTTTGTTGTGAAACACATTTTCTTAATATAATAATTATTAGTTGAAAGAATTTTTGTCAATTTTTTATTGTTAGTATACATAACTTATAACTTATAATTTATATATTATTATTAATAGTATTTTGAGAGAGATTGAATTTTAGGTTTGAAATTAGAAAGGTTTAAATTTAAATTTAAAAATTAGAAAATTTTAAATTTAAAGTTGAAAATTAGTAATAGAAAATACTAAAAATAAAAATGATATGAAATGTTTTATAAATCTCAAATTTAAAATACAAACTCTAAAACTCTAAAACTCAAAATTTTAACCTTGAAATATCTAAACTTAAAGCTTGAAATCCTCACATCTTGAAACCCTAAAAAATCAAAAATATAATTTTTTTAAAACTTTAAAACTGTGAATGAGAAACATTATAGTTTTGACAAGAAGTAAAAATATGAAAGTATATGCAAGCACAACCTTTTTTAAAAAGCTCAAAATGTATAACTTTGAAAGCACCCATTATTTCAATGTGAATACTTTTACAATGGCATTGTATGTTATACCTTGTTGAAGTGGTTTTCTCCCTACAAGAAGACTCAAAGGGAAGGCATGTAATGTATGGAGTTGAAAAGAAGGGAGAAACAAGAATAATAATCAATGTTATTACATGTTGAACTTTCAATTGCAACTATTCCTTGTCTTTGGTTGAACAATTCATAGGCTTAAAGATTTGGCTTTCTAAAAATGCTGAGTATTTTTTTTTAACTAGAATGCTTCAGTGTATCTTATTATACAAATAATAAAAGTACAAAAGGTTATATAGAAATGTAGCTAGTTGGTATGTACATTTTAGACTCCCCAACTTGTTGAAGGTGAAATAACATGTAAAAGTATAAGACAATCATGATTAATAAAATTAGTTTCCTTAACATTGATGACTTGGGATTAAATTTGATCATTGTATGTCAGTTTTATATTTTTTCCCCATAAAATACACTCAATTTTTGTTAGAAAATAGTAATAAATATAAGGTAAAATTTTAGGTAGAATGTCAAAAATGGTAAATGATTATAGTAGATATAAGTATACATACATATGATATTTAATATTTATTTCTTCTACTGTGAATGACACTAACATTTGGAGCATGATGTTGAATAAAGTCATTAAAAAATGATAGCTTGGATTGACTGTCAAATTTAATCTTTGTTGGTAATTCATTTAAAATATATTTTAAATCTTTCATGCTTCAAAAATTATCTTTGAGGAACATATATGAGATGTGATTAGAACTTACTCATTGCTATCTTAATTGTATTATCCTTTGATTTTTTAGTGCCCTTATTTTTTAGTATGTATATGTTACAAGTTTTTTATTATTATAAATTAAAGGTTTTGAAAGGTCCCAAAACCTTGTATAAAGCTAGAAAGATAGAAATATATAAGCACAACAATGAACACAACTAAAGACCAGGCCTAACAAACCACCAAGCTAAGAATAAACTAAAAGTCAGTAAAACATCAACTCACTAATAACTAACATATAAATGCTCAGTAGTAATAGTTATTTGAGTATATAGATATAGATCTAGCAATCTCCTTCAATTTTATACTCCTTGTTACTCTAATACTTGGTTGAACCATTCTCTTTTAGTTTGACACCAAATTCTAATCGTCATTGCCCTTTCCAACCTCATGAATAAGCTCTATCTCAGAGCCTATCAACCCCTTTCTATCATATGCATTATACTTAGATCCCTCCCAAAATGTAAGAACCCTCAAATTCCTTACATTTATCTAGGTAGTCATAGCTTGAGTTCCAATGTGTCTTTTGAACTAAAGGATCATTATTTTCCTCTGCATGTTTCTAATCATGATCTTGATCTTCCATGTATTTGATCACTCCATCCTAAATATATATAGCTTCTTCCTCCTCCATCATTTCATTCTCAAAGATACCTTCATTCTCCTCATGATGATCCTAATCCTAGTCTTCCATGCCTCCAAGCTCTCCATCCTCATTATATTTTGGATCTTTATCCCACCCCATCATTGTAGCTTCAAAACTGCATTCATTTTCCTCATGATGCCTTAAGTTTAAAACATTCGAACTATAAGGCCCACCTTCAACTTTACCCATAATTTTTCTTCCTAGTTTTTTTAATCATTTACTATTGCAGCCTTTAGATCTTCTTCTTGTTCTTTGGCTAGTTTCTCCTCTTCTTTTTGTCCTTGATTTTTTTTCCCTACATCCTAGGATTACAAGTCTTCTTTCTTTTTCAGAACCTAGTTTTTTTTCTTTTTAATGGATGGATATTGGTTTTGTGGTCGATCTTCTTAGAGCCTACACAAACCATAGATTTTAATTCATATTCAATTAGTTGGGTCCATATTTTGTACTTGTAAGAGAACATAAATTTTTGACCAAAGATCCTTGTTAATAGGGACACTCTCACAAAACCTAGCATAGATCAATCTCCTTCTATTTTTGGTTACCAGATCAAAATCTAGAATCTACAAAATAGCTTTAGTGATTCTTGTCAAAAAATTTGATTCCCAAAACTATAATGGAAGGTTGAGAGTCTAAACCAAAATTGGATTTCATTTGTTAGGGATAAATACATAAATTGATGTAGAATAATTTCACATAATCATAATAATAGATATAAATAAAGACGCATAAAGAACATAAATAAAAGACACAACAAAAAGACCAGATTTAACATGGTTTACCCAATGTAGGCTACATCCACCAAGAAACACTTGCTTAGATTTTATTACAAGCGATGAGAGTAAAATCCACACTCAGATCAATCTTCTCACAATTACAATGCATAAATATTGTTTAGATCTGCACTCAACAGACCCTCCTGAATTTGCACTTAAATTTACACACTCTGTTCTTCCTTCTCAAACCCTTGTTCTCATGATGTATTACCTAAGAAATAACAATCTATACATAACACATCAACAAAGTGGTATTAGAAAAAAAATGGTTACCAAAACCATGGGCAAAGTCAGTCAAAAATGGTTTCCCCTTAAAGGGGGTCCAAAATTTTTTTTGGGGGCTACCACTCCCAAACCCTGATGAGAATACATAAAGAGTGTACATTACATTTAAAATGTACAATTTTTGAAATACATTGTAATTTAAAAATAGGCTCCACAACATATAATTGAATAGTTCCAAATCTAGATAAAACGCTAGTTTCCATTTTTTCAATGTTAGATTGGATGTTTCCAATAGCCACAAACCCTTAACAGAGTACTAATATAATCAACCTTATTAGAGAAAGAAATTTAAAATAAATATTAGGGCAAAGCAACAATCTCTCCTTGTCCTTTAGGCTTCCATTTTCTAATCACCCAATCTCTAAAAATATCTATATTTGTTTGAGAGCCCAATATCTTGGCAATCAGGGAATTATCTAGTTTGATATGAGATCATTCCACTATCTTATCAAGGATAGTTACACAGAGAAAACCATCCTCTTCAACCACCACTAATGCCTCATGAATCTGATTGGAATCTTAGAATGCCATTTTTCCTAAAACCATGTCTGCCCAAGATCATTGGTCAAGATCAGATAGAGCCACTAATGGATCTCCATTGGTGACCTACACTAGGGGTAGAGGTTTTGTCAACATTTTCCAAACAATGACATGTGAATGGGAACCAACTTCACAAGGGTCTTAATGTTTTCATTATCAACTAAACCCAACAAATCGAAAGGATTAGTTGTCATCATGAAACTTGTAGAGATTTATCTCAAACCTTAACCTGTAAATATTTCCATAAGTATATTATGTAGGTCACAAGAGCTAAACAAGGCCACAAGTTATAGGGACGAAGAAGTGCCATGGTTGCGTTAGGACCAAGCAGTAGGTCATGCCTTAGTAATAGGTCACAAACCTCTTCTCCTTCATGTTACTTTGAGCAATCTTTTTTTGGTAAATCAAAATTGTGGTAGGTAATATCTTTTGAGAGGTATAAAACAAGAAAGATTCATCATACAATGATTGTGGAATAGATGAAAGATAAAAGGACATGTTATAATTGGTAAGCAACATGTGTTTAATTAAATAGTACCTATAAGAAAAGAAATATCTCGTATTTTCTATGTTTCTCTAATCCTCTTTATTGAAAGGACAAGGAAATAAATAAATGAGGGATGGAGGGATGTGGATTTGCCTCCTTAAAACATAACCTATTTCCTAGAATAGTCACTTAAAATATAAAATAATTAATAATACTTTCTAAAAAAGAGTGAACCATATTTATATGATATATGCATATTAATTTTTTAATATGAATTTAACATATATAATTATTTTATCAAATCCATAAACTATATATATGCATAATACGAAGATGACCCAAAAAAAAAACTATAAATTTGAACGCAAGCAGAATTGAGGGTGAATAAACCTGAAAATTCCTAAAACAATGACAGACTTTAAGCACATAAATCGACATTCTTCTTTTAACCAAATAATTTATTTTATTGGCAAAAGAAAATATCACATTACTTACATGAATGAAGGTTGCAGGCATGCTAATACTATAATTGCATATATATGGAATTGACGCAGATCGCATTAGATTCTGAGAGGTTTGGCTTTTGATTATTATGAATCATGTTGATGTGCAGTTAGTAAATAGAAACATAACTGAAAAAGTTATCATTACATTGGTGCAGTCCCTGACAATGTAGATGTAAATGTGGCGGAGTTAAGCCAACCTTTTCCGCATAATGTCTGTACTATCTCCAATGATAGCAATCGGCAAATGGTTCATAAAATTTGTCACTGAAAGAATCCTATCACCAGCGTCTTGGTGCACCTATTGTTCCTATGGTTATTTGTATATGGTTGCATCTTCATGTTTTCTTATGCCATTTCTATCAAAATCTGCAATATTGCCATCTTGGACTGTCTGACTCAACGCATGTTTGAGATCCTTGCAGTACAACTCTAATTGCATTAATTTCTTCTCGAGCTCATCCATGGATGATCTCAACCCTGCAACCTCAGCCACTGCAGAGTCCCTATTCTCATTATCCTAGCTCAATTTTTGCTTCAAGGCTTCTAATGCCATTGCCCATTCGTTCATGCTTTGATAGAAGACAAAATAGGCTTGGCCTTGTTTGCAGAAGACTGACTTTTATTAGTCTTTTTCTTCACTCTAAAAAAAAAATCCAAAAATTGAATAGACGATTGCTAGCTTTTATCTTTTGAGGCAACTCAACCACAACTTGGGACTCTGTTAAAGGGACCACAGTCGTGTTCTCTCTACCAAGAGCTGCAGGCTTGCATCCATTCAAGAAATGCCACTCTCCTCCCCATTTGGTTCTCTTCCTATCCATGCCATCAATTTCATTAGGTCTAGACATTTGGAGACTACCATTCCTTAAGGACGTCGGAAAGCCAACAACATGGTGAGTTGAGGAATTTGTGAGCAGAGACTTGTCTATTGTTGAAGCAGCAAGTCCTCTACTAAATAACCCTGAGTTTCTTCTTGTACCAACCAAAGGGCTTCTTTTGTCTGTACATATGCTTTTGACTTCGTCTTCTTCTCCATAATCCCAATTCAAATATTTTTGTATCGGGTCCAATTGAATGTTTTGATAGATGGGCATTGTTTCCTCATCATACGTCTGTAAGATAAAAAAAGTAGTTTAGGGCAAAGTGCAGAAGCCATAAAAGAATCATGAATGAAAAAGTTCATATATGATTATCAAGTTTAGCCTGATCATGAAACATCTGAGTTTCATGTGAGTTGTGTCATTTTACTTGTAATTGAAAATCCACACTGAAAGACCATGGGAAGAATAATCAATATCCGATCCCAGATGACTTTATGTAATACCATTAACCAACAAAGTAATTTTATTAAGGTTAATAGATGTCCATCCTGGTTTCCCTAAGAATGATTACATATATGTACCTAATTCTAAGCTAAAACAAAGAGGACAGGCCAATTTCAATCCACCTTTTAATGTCCAGACATTATCAGACAAACTGCATCCAGATTATCTTCTTTTATACTTGCTTGCAATTTAATTGGAAACATACAAACCGATCAAAGCAGAAAAAACCAGACAAGCTAGAAGAGATAGCTATTTCATTCTACTTATTAATGTCCATACACTGTCAAACAATTTGCTTCCAGATTATTTATTTTCTACTCATGGGAAAAAAACTGGAGATACAGAAGTTCAAAACAAAATGCAACCATATGTTTATTTTGTTATGGATCTTTCCTGTGCTTGCTAAAACAATCAACCTCGCAGACAGCTCTATATATAACTAGAGAGTCACAGACTATAGGATGGTAATACAATGCACTATATGTAAGGCTCAAAACTCAAGGCAGTTGATGCAAGGTTTATAACTCTTAAATGTTGCAGCCATACTTAATCCATAGAAAGATTGTACATTTTTTAGGGAATTACAAAATATGCAAAAAAAAACACTAAAATAAAACATTTATAGGTGTGAAAATAAGATAGTCATGAGCAGAGAGCTGAGGAGGATCTCGATGTAACATTGAATGCCATTTCAGATCTAGTTGCCAATGCGACAAAACTCTTCTCCATTTTTCCCCTGTAGGTTCTCCTCAAATTTCAATAGTATTAACCCATGTTCTGTAAACTAGTAATCACTGTTCCTGTAAATAGAAAATGGAAAACAAATAAAACCGTCTTACAGAAGCCTCCCAAGAATAAATAAGCACTTCCACTAGCCATTCATTGCCACGGAGCTGCAGGTGAAATGGGCATTTGGTGCTGCCCAACACACGATAATTATCCCTGCCCTCTCTAACAACTTGCCTCGCTTCCTGGCTTCTCAAAGAACAACCAGGGACTTATTATTATTATTATTTATTTATTTATTTATTTTATTATTATAATTAAAAGTAATAATATATCATTTGAATAATGGTTAGGATTTCTTTTCTCTTTTATTATGTTATTGTCGCAAGATCATGATCTTCCAAATCTTAAAAGGGCTAATGAATCAAGAGTAAAAAGTTGTGTAATGTATACATCACATAATTATCAAGAAATTTCAATATAGAGATAAGAATCATGTCTCAATCCCAGTATCATAAAATAATGTATACATCACATAATTATCAAGAAATTCCAATATAGAGATAAGGATCATGTCCCAATGCCAGTACTCATATTTTATGATAACAATATTTACATACAATTTAATCATGCCCTTATTTATTTATTCATATGAATGGCATCTCCAACCATATACGAGATATGAAGTTAAAAGTATATCAAATGAAACTTAGGAGGCATGATGTAGAATCTTCCTACTATCATTTAAAGAAATAAATGTGTGGATTAAAATTGTGAGTGAGTTTTTTTTGCAACATATGACAAGCCTCTTACATGCTTACATCATAGTAAACGACACTTTCTGTCAAAAACTTATGGTATTCAATTGAAGTGGGGTCATTTGAATTTATATTATTTGAATTCAAGTCAAGAGATGGGGGTAGCTTTCAGACTACTCCTCTACTTTTGATATATACTTTGCAATATATTTCAACAATACATGATGATAAAGAACATGTTAGCAATCAACATTTGCTCACCAAATAGAAACATGACTAGGTTGTGGATGTTTAATTTTTCATCATTATGAGAAGGTTTGTGTTTTTATACCCTAAAGTATTTACTGCCATAAAATATTTTTTTTATGCTCCCATGGGACACCTTTTTGACATTGAAGGGAATATTATTTTCTTTGAAAGCATGTTTCTTCACTATATTTAGTAAGCTTTTAAACACAACTCGATAGCCCCTTGTAGTCTACACGTGGATTAGTCTCAAATATTGTAGTTGTTTTTAACAAACATGTATAATTAAGGATGGAGTGGTGTAACATAATATTTAAACGGAACTTTTTGTATGGGTTCCATGCCAAAACATACTTGTCATAGTACTCTTTAGTCGCATTTAGCTCAAAAGCGTTACTCCAATCTAGTGTATCGATATTTGGTGCATTTTAAAACCAAATGAAACAATGTATATGCATGGAGCCTCTATGAGATCATTCATATGTAGTAGAAAGAGTTGTGTATGTAATTTTTTGGGGAGCATATGTTGTAATGGAAAAAAAGTAAAAGAGTAAGTCTTATGTTGTAAATTTGTACCAAAATTTCAATGCTCACAAATACTTTTCCAACAAGTCTTCACACAAATGAGGGTATGTGATGACATTGTGAATCCTCCAATGGTAGCTTCATTGTCTATCCAATGGGAATTAACTATATATAGTTTTGTGTAAGTTTGTCTATTTCATATATGTAACTCAATGTGAAGAGAAAAGTTAGGAAAACTAGTTGCATGATCATGTCTAACAACTCACTAAGACATTTGTTTCAATAGGATATTTTGTTCTAAAGGTTTGTGTCAAAATTAATCAAATATTTTTCTCATTAGACAAATCCTAAAGGTAGTGGTATAAGTTCAAAAATGTTCTATGAAAATTATCTTCAATATTTTTCTTAACGAAAACACAAATTTTTACTTGGATACGTGGTGCATAATAAAGTTGGGTAAGAAATATTGAAACTTTGGATGGCCTCCAAATCTATCATCATGGGATTGATCAAGTGAAGATTATTTCTCACGTATTTTCATCTCTATGATGTGTGGTTGTTTAAACATGACCTAACTAAAAGGAAAAATACAAGGGAAGGCCATCACAAACAATCCTTTAGTGTTATATATATTATGGGTGCTAATCCAAGTTGTGGCCATGGCATTAGAGGTGAAGGGTTTTGATCTCTAGATCGCAAGTAACTTCATATGTATTCCATCTATATTTTTGTATTAGGAAGTATGGACATGAAATATGAAGGTGGTTTTTATATTTGGTTAATGAAATAATTTTCAAACTCATCAAAGGACTTTATAAGGTAAGTGTTTGGAATATCAATAGAGGAATGGTGAAGCAAGGAGAAAACATCTATGGGGTTGGCAGACAATATTGAGATTGTATTTTCATCAAGGTGGACATATTTTTAATATATATAATGAGCTAAATTTTATTCCAAGGTAAGCATGACATGATATATGCAAACATAAAAGTCATTTTTTTGTTTTGATCTTTGTCTTAAAACCACTAGGATGTCTAGCTAGCCAAGATGTTGGGGTAGGTGTCTAGAGATTACACTGATGTCCTATGAAAAGATAATGATATGGCTATTATATTTATATTGATGACCACGAGCATGGATGACATGTATTTTAGGATTCAATTTTTTTATAATAATTTATTCACCTTGGGTAAGCATGTACAAGATATTAGGATAATTTCTAGAGTCCATTTTATTCCATAGGGAGAAGCATTGGCCACTTATTCTACAATTCATCTGTAAAAACAAAAAATTAGTATGATAATATATTCTTGATGTCTGTATATTTCTCAATGTATATATAACATGTGTGTATGGTGTAGACACAATTAGGATTGTGATGGATTAGTGGTGTTATGATGCATATCATACGTTCTTAATATGGAGTGTTATTCAAGAGATGGTTACTTTATTACATGCCTCTTTGGTATATCTATTTAGACATGACACTTGTATGCCTCACATTGTATATGTTTCATACATGCCTTGATGACATACACTATATTATTATATCATTATCTCCATATGTTTACATGATTATATATTTAAGATAGGATACAATTAACCCTTCTTTTAAGATGAGTGACTTGTAGGAAACATACCTCATCTCAAAAGTGGGGCATTACTGTGTGTTTGTATTAGATATTCAACCCTCCATGAGTATAAAAGTCAGATTTTATGATAGAATATAAGTTTGAAAGATTCAAATAAAGTTATAAATTGAATACATGATAGATAATGACATTGATATAGATTACAGGGGCATATGACATGCATATGCACTCAATTTATAAAAATTGAGTATATATTCTTACACACTTGAATGCATATGCATGGACATGTGTAAAATATTAAAAATAATATAAATTAAAAGTTTCACATACATTTACAATTGATAATAAATAGATGCATTCCATTACATATTCTATGGCACAAATTCAGAAGGCATGATGTTGATTTATGTACATATGTACATTTTTCAAATTTAAAAGGCATGATACTAGTTCATGCGTATATGCACTAAAATACAGTTTATAAATTCAATGGAAAATAGTTTCAAGTTCATTTAAAATTTATTGGCATTATGTTGTTTATGGGGGCATGAATATTCTTCATTCTCCTTCAATCATGCAAAAAATATCTAGATCCTTTTGTAGCAATGTCACTCATTATGTTATGAGTAATGTGCATTCAAATAGAAAGACACTCAACAACCTTGGCATTACTTTTATTGAACCTTTTATGTGGTTCCACCTTATGTTTTGGGTGATGCACATTTGACTTTAGTGGCATTCAATAGCCTTGAGTTCACTTATGGTGAACCTATCATAGTTCCACCTTATTTTGGGTTAGTATATAGGGTACTTCTCCCATTTATGAGAATTGGAGAGTGCATCTTTCCAACTCAAGGGATTGATTAGTTATTCAAAACTGGAAATTGATCGATCTCAATTTTCCACTGGTTCAACATGAGGAACCATCTCTCCATGTGCTTTGACAAGGGGGCACAAATATCCAATGTTTAAACAAGGAAGCATCATCTTTTACAAGTTACAAGGCAACATGGTTTCATCTCCCTAAATGTGTACTCCTTCATTTCTCTCCTTTCACTTTTAAATTTAGAAGTTTCAATTCTCAAATATCAAATATGGACATTGACTACTTCATGTGTTGTTGTAGGGTTTTCTAGATCAAGTTCCATAAACAATTGGAATTTTATTTCAAAAAACAAAGGTTTTTGTTTACACTTATTATATCTTTCTCCTTTATTTTATTAATTTTATTACCATAATAAAGGTTGGAGAATGCAAATTTATAAATATAATCACATGTACTTGAAAATATAAATTCTTGACATATCTTGAATCACATGACTTACTCTCAAATATATGACTCATATTCACCATTCCTCTATCCATTTATCTATAAGTGGGTTTGACCCTCTAATTTTCATCACTACTACACAATAATTTTCAATTCATGTATCAAATGGTTTATATCACTCTCAAGCTACTCTTGGCCTTAGGCTAACTATTCTTGCTTTTTGGGACAAGTCTGCATTATGCAAAGATATCCATTTCCTCAAACTTATCCACTTAGTGAAAACTTTTCCTGCACCATTTAGTGTAAAGTTTTTTTTTAAATATCCATAAGGGTCATCCTTCATGTTTCATAATTTGGCAAAAGGAAATTATTCAATTACTCATATAAATATAAATCAAACATCATTCATTACTAACTAGAGAGATCTCCCTAGAGTTTGGCACTATCCATTGAGTACTGCACATTGATAACATACTACCTATTCTTCCTAAATTTAATATAATTAATTAAGAGTATTCACAAGCCAAGTTTAAATAATTCCAAATCAAGTTAGAAGCTAGCATTATCAAGTATCAAATCTAAATTACTAGTTGCATGAATATAGTAAAGGAACACTATTACATAATCACATTAGGAGAGAAAATTATGTGTGGATGTATTCCATCCTAAGAGCATTCAGATACATAGGTAGTCATAAATCATCAATGGGGGTGATTGGGGCATGTTCATCTCATTACACTTCCCCTTATTTTTTGTAGGTTTATATATCTCACAATTACACCTAGGTTTCTAAGGCCAGGAGACATAAAATAGAGGTTTCAACATGTTATTAACAAAATCATAATATATCATCGCTCTCAGTATACATAATTTTAGGTGGAAAATATATTACAGTTTCATCACCTTCACATCTAATAAATTCATTGTCAACAGACAATACCATACTACATAGTTATACAGGGAGTGTAGACTTATCCAAACATAATTATAGACTATTTTTTTAGATCTAAGCTACCACATACTTGTTTTATCCCATCTTCCACTATTAGACACATGCTATAATCAAATAAAAACAAAAAAATGTGAAGTGTCTCATTATTGGTTGTACTTGTTATGTTTAGCATATGCCACTTATAAATCAACTATTATTAATTCTATTGTACATTTAAATTTATGATTAAATGCAATATATGACAATCTGAATCGTCTTTGAAATTTTTATACCTATTTAAATCTATTTTTAAAAAATAAGATAAAACATATTGGTAAACCCATTTTTTACTTGAACATTGTTTTTTTTAAATTTTTGTCCTAGAGTTTTAGCTAAATTCATGATTCCCATACACTAAAGAGAAATTTCATTATCATTTCTATAGGATTTACCTTTGACTTAGGAGTTTTGGATTGAATTATTGATTTAGTGCACAAAAATATTATATTATATTGGTTTTCATTTTTCTTTTTCTTTCTTTTTATTGCTTTTTAGAATTATGTTATGATAGTTGTAAAACTCATAGAAGTTATCATTTTGGGAAAAAATATCATTTTTATCTAATCCATGGTGTGAAGGGTACTACTCCAATACTCAATATATTAGAAAATACTATATACATACTTTAGCTTCCACATATGTGACAAGTATCTCAGAAACATGAGTTTTTTTTTTTTACTTTTTAGCCTTTTGAAACCTTCAATCATTTGGTTTTATAGTTCATCGATAAGAAGTTACCATGTGAAGTTACTCTCAATGTATCTCAAATATTGAGTAGTGTGGCTATAGGATGGTATAATCCTCTATATTTAGTTCCATTTTGGGCTTTTTTCACTATTTATGACTGGGATAAGTATATCTAAGAGCCTACAAATCAAACATACTCTGCTTAGTTACATCCATTATCTCTTTCCTTTTATCCACTTACATGGTTCTATCTTGTGCTACCTAAGAAGGTTATTTCTATTGTTCTATTAAGGTGCATTTTTCAATCATGTGAAATCCATATAGAACATATTCAAATTCCTTTGTTCTCTTATAAAATGGAATATATAGATATTTTTGCTTAATTTGATAATAAAACTATTCAAATTTGTGTTAAAATAAAAAATGATGATGAAATGATAATCCAGATAATAAAACTAATCATGATAATCAATATACTCCTAGGGATTCAATAGATTTATCCCAATGATCTTAATGGGGTAGATCTTGAGAAAACTAAGGAATTGTCCTATTTTTGTTAAGAACTTCCCCAATATCCCAAACATGTGGATAGGTTTGTAAAATTTATCCTAGCATCTATATATTGCACATCAAGTTAATATTGTGACATCTTAGGCACAATAACAAGAGGTGCATTTTAGAGTTGTCATTACTTCTAATTCAGGGGTTTCAATTTATACTATTACTTCTATTAACATATCAACACCTCCAGTTACATGTGTGACATCATCTCTAGGTATTGAGAAATCACAACATTTATAATATATTAATATGCTTGTTTATACATAGGCATCATACATATCTCCTTTGATTACTATGTATGGTATACCGCCATCTTCACCTAATGCACATTCCATGTAATAGACTATTATAGACCTACATGTTAAGGTATTGTGATTAGATCAAGGTTTCCTTAGAGATAGTCATTCAATGGATTCACATACTTTTCCTCATAATCATTTAGAACCTGAGAGAGCATGTTACCTATTACCATCAATTTTTTTAGCTCTGAAACTACCACTTTATGAAGGTAATGGTGATCTTGAAAAACATCTTCGATCATTTCATGCAACATGCTTGGATTATGCATACAATGAAAAATAATTTACCAAGATATTTTCATGAATCCTTAAAGAATATGCTCTATGATGGTTTTATGATATTCCAATCCAGTCATTTATAAAATTCAAACCTTTGGTAGATATTTTTTTATCCTACTTCTTTACTAACATTAGTGAAAAACTATCTTATTAAATATGACATTTAAGGATTATATAACACCTTAATATTGTACAATTAACAAACTTAGACCTTGGTCATTCCTCTCAGTTCTAGACCTTTCCTACTTTTGAAAGTCTCACATCTACTCTATCTTATTCCCCTTAGCATATATCTTCGACTAATGAGTCTTATGTTGATGACCCAAACCTTCTATCTTGAACATAATGCTTAAAACATGAATATCTTATACCACTACAAGCTTTGACCCTGTACCTATTTTCTAATGCCAAGACACAAGCATCAATCCTAGACTCTTATGTTGATGCTAGTGTCCTACCTTGATGTAAATGTCTAGTGCCTTAAAGTCATATGATTTACAAATGAAACATATCCTAGTGGTCAGTCCAAGTGATTTAATTTGAGTTAGTTCTCCAAATGGATTGATATAAATACAAGATCAACCCTCATTCATTCCTCACCTATCACAGACCAAGACAACTTATCAAAGCATTCAATTAAGCACTTAATAAATCAAAGCTTCCCTATTTTATTATATTTTCACATCAGTTTTAGGAATAATACATACACAAGTTTGTAGTATAGAAGGAGCATCCTAAGAGTTTGATTTTCTAAGTTATAAGAGAAGTCACTATTATAGTTGCTTTCCACATATTACATGATTTACACACAAACCAACATGAAGGGAAGAACTACATTAATATAAGGCCCTATTCAGAGTATTAGCAATGTAGGCAACACTCATTAACAAAGAGGACTTTGGGGTCATCTTGACATCATATGCCCATTAACCCATTTTTCCCAAGGTCACTATGAAGATGAAGAACTAGGGTTTAACAATTTTATGAGGAGCGACAATCTATGACCCATATATGAATGCACTACAGTGAATAAGAAGATAAACCTATAAGCATCCAGGTAGTTGCATCCTTTTCTAGTAGTTATTCCATACAAGATGCCTGAATCTAGTTTAGATAGTAGCATCAATGCAATCATCCTAGGTTAATACTAGTGTCTATAGTTCCAGAGGCACCCAATCCATATTTTTGTGACTATTCCAAAATTTTATTCTAGTCTACTTCTTGATGTTCTAGATCTATAACTATGTTAGCATCAAACTAGCTAAGTACATGATTTCTATCATTTTCGTATCCAACATAGTTGTACTTACTATTTTTATATCTTAATTTAATGAATTTAACATACGTTATATCTAAGTTTAGAATTTAATTGGCATATTGTATATCTAATTATCACCCTTATGGATTTTCATTTCTATATTCTTAGGACCTATCTACCCAAGTAAAGATCCTTATCAAATTTAGCATTAAACATTTAGTGAACCTGACCTTTGAGATCAAAACCCTAGGTGTTTTAGGGTTTTGTGTTTCTTTTTTTTTCATGATTACTTTACTTTGTTGTAAATATTATTTTTTTCATTTGTAAAAGTAATGGAAAATGTTAATCCAAAAACCTAATTTAAAATGGAATATAAAAAATCATTGATTACTCATCTCAATAATAACAAGAGCTTAATTGATGCATTTTTTTATGTTATAAGAGATTAAATGAGTAAACATGATAAAACTAAGGCTTACTCACCTAGAAATGGTGAATGTTTAGAAGGTACTAAAAATGATTCCATACTAATAAAACTACCTACATATAATGGAGGCATATATTATGTCTTCCAACCTTTGTTTCTCGAAACTACTATTGATACATTTACCATGGGGCTAAGAAATATTTCAAATCAAATATTGGTTTCAATGCTTGTACCTTTGGTGACTACTCAACTTGATAATATAAATCTCAATGGGATCATAGTTCAAACACTCCTTCAAATGTATAAAGACCTTGGAAGATAAGGTTACAAAATTGAACAAAATGCTTTAAAGTCTCCTCATGCTATTGATTCCCAAGATGTTTTGCATAATCCTCTTGCACTTGAGATATATTTTCACCCGTTCCAATTAGTTTTGTCACACCTAAGTTTACATTTTATGATGACAAGGGTGATCCTAAATTACATATTTATTCCTTTTATGTGGCTTGCCTTGACTATGCCTCCAATGATACCAAAATATTTCCAAGAAGCCTCAAGGACTATGATTTAAGGTGGTTCTATGATTTACCTTTCTAATCTATGAAAGCATTCAACCCCATTGCAGATCAATTTTTGGAAAAAAAAAACATCAATATTTTAAAAAAGGTATCCTATGCTTAAATTGCCAAAATCAAATAAGGAATAAATGAACCTATCAATAAAAATGTCTTAAGGTACAAGACAATGTTGGCTAAAATGATTAATACTAAGGTAGATAAATATTTACCAGACATATTCAAGAAATATTTGCTTTCTCCTTTAAATGAGTCCATTATTTTCAAGAAGTTTAAATCTTTTGATGACATATGCCATGTTTTAAAAGACCATGAAAAGAAGCTTATTCATTGAATAAGCTTAAATATGTAGAAAACACATAAGTTGCATCTATATCTAATACCAAATTTAAAATAAAACCAAGCTATAAGATAAAATCTCCTAAACCTAAAAAGGAGTCAACCAACATGGTTAACATAGTTTCACAATAGCTTAATCAGCATGTCTTATCCAATGTACCAAGGAGACAATTTACATGTTTACCTAAGTCTCCCACTTCATTACTCTCACAACTAGTAGGGTGTCATATTATATCTCTCCCTCATATTATAAGGGTTGATATGAATATACCTCTACCCAAAGGATACAATACAAATGGTTATTGTGATTATCACTAAGGGACATGACATTCTATGAACATATGTTTTACCCTAAAGCATAAGATCTAAGACCTCATTGATGATTAAAATATTACATTTGATGATCCTCCCAAGGAATCTAGTTCACAAACTAATGAACACCATAAACAAAAAATAATTAACAATCCTTTGTAACACCATTCTAATAAGGAACTAAAAATTCAAATGGCATATAATGCACATCCTCCTCCATCAAATTATGGCCACCCATTAGATAGGATTATTGGTACTTATACATAACATATACCTCTTATGGTTTAGAGACCTATTACTTTAAATGAGATTGAGATTAAGGATGATGAATATGATCTTCATTCTTTAATCATTTGAGTATTCCTTGACCACCAAACCTATATAAAGTGTTATGATTGATAATGGTGAAAATAAAAATATTTGTACCATGACATTACTTATGCATATGGGTTATACTCATTATGATTTGCATCCTTATACTAGATCAATTAGAGCATTTGATGGGACCTCATAAGGTTCTTGGAAAAATTGACTTACCTTTACAAGTCAGTCCTACACATATGGTTGTTACGTTTTTAATTATACCTTCCATAAGAATATTTGATATGTTATTAGGAAAACCTTGGATCCATAATCTTCAATTGGTACCTTTTATAGTGAATAGGTGTGTTAAATACAATCATGACAATTGGGTAATTATAGTTTTTAGAATCCCATGTGAACATCCTATTAAACAATAAAAATTTATACCCATGTAGCTAACTATCAAACCTACTAAGGTTAATCCATCATAAAAGGGTAGGAAATAGACAATCCCCTTTACTAAGTAGCCAGTACTTGAGATACCATTACATCAGAAACATACAATGGATTCCTTAAAATACTCATCTTATATTAAACACCATATTTAGATATCCAAAACACCTAAAAATGTTTCTAATATTATTATTACAAATAAACCATAGAGCACACAAAGATGAGTTTCATGAACCCCTATTCCTTCTATTTTTACATCATGACTTGAGATTCCTATTATACATACATAGATCATCACAGATACTATAGTGACAAATATTGCACCTATGCATGCTCCTTGATAGTATCATAAATTACTTGCACTAAGTTCTAAGCGGGGAGATACCTATGACCATTATTTGTATGGGATCATAGGATGATATTTCCTCTTTAGATATTAAAAAAATACTAAAAAACAAAAAATATTCAAAAATCCAAAAAAAAATTCATAAACATATTATATTGGCTCCTTGGCATATATCTATTAGTTCCATGTTGATGAATGGCACATCAGTTGCTTATACATACACATGTATGTCACGCTTCTACTTGAGTGTGATACAAGCATGCACAAATACATGATCGATTCCTATTTCAAATGTTGGGTCATCCATCTACTCATGTCATATAGACATTGGCAGCATTAATTTTATTTAATATAGATACACATAGGTTATATCATTCTATGGTCTCTTCATTATCATGTTTGAGATCTTATGTACTTACACATGCCTCCATCCTTGATTACATATTTCACAGGGTACTTGATATGCTATGTACTAGACATTTTTTTGCTAACACATTTAATCTATAAGATACTATGATATGTTAATGTTGATTGCTTATATTTTCCTTTATGCACTTCCTTGAGTGCCTTACCTTGTTATTGTATTGTTTTTTTGAGTATTTAAATATGATCATTTGTTTGTGTCCCCCATACCTATGTTTAATTTCTTTGACATTTGAATATGTCATTATTTGTTGTATGGACATTTGAATATGTCATTATTATTTTTTTGAACTTTTGACTACAACATATCCATTAAATTATGTGGCATTTAAACATGCACCTTATTTTCTTTTGAGTGTTCTTGTGTGTGTGATTATTTAATTGTTGAGCTGGTATTGTTACTAAATAGATGTTTCCATAATATTTTTCATGTATCTTAGGCCTTCATGTGATCACGTTGTTATATGTGCTTCAATGCTACATTTACCTTGGCATGTTCTATATTCTACATGGTTCCATTCACATATTATTCAGTTGTCTTATCCTTTTGAGATGAGATAACTACCGATTTGTATTATTCCCTCACCTCAAAGGTGTCTGTGTGGGGAGCGGGCGGGGGTGGGCAGGCATGTCACAGAGGCATGTTATTCACATTTTCTATAATTTTTAGATTCAATGGGGGCATGCTTTGGAAGCATGTTCTCCACATTTATTCAATATTTGGCATAATTTTTAGATTCAATGGGGTCATGATTTGGAAGCATGTTCTCCACACTTATTCAATGTTTGGCATAGTTTCCATATTCAATAGGCACATGTTATCCACACTTATTTAGTATTAAACACACCCATATTTAGTGGGGTCATGCCTCAAAAGCATATGCTCCACACTTATTTTAGTTTTCAAATTTATCCATATATAGTGGGACATACTTTGGAATCATGTTCTCCACACCTACACATTTAAATGATTTAGATTCATAGTTGTGGTCGAATTTTATACATTGGTACAATTTTTATACATAGTTTCAACATGAGACATATCTAAGGTGCATATTCTATGCAATGTGAGTAGAATATTTATAAATCCAAATCAGTTTCAAATTTCAAAATAGTCTTCTATGGATTATCATCACCCACCAATATGGAATTTTATATGGACTGTATTGAGCCAATCTACTACAATATTTATTTTACTTTTGGTATGATTGAGGTGAATAAATCACTCAATATTACCAAGTTTTGAGGTTGGACTTGATTGGATCATCCATCCTCTCTAGTTTGATAGTATGAGTTGACTTTGTTAACTCATGCTCACCAAGTTATAAGTATGATTAGATTGCATGGTCAAAATAATATCAACTATTAGATGGAAACTCACTGTTTCTCCAAGGTTGGGAGCATGTGCATTTTAATATCTCTCTATTTCCTTAGATATATGCACTTTCTATATTTATATATTTGTCCCAATCTAAGTTTCAGTGATTAGTGATTCATAATAATACATCTTTCAAATCAAGTTGCCAATAGGAAAGGTAGTTGCATCAATACATAGGTGCACTCCTAAACCTTTCTCTTTCAATTTCAATCATTTCAAATGATTTTAATTGCAGATTATATACACTAATTATATATTGTAACATATTTTTAGTTTCAGGGTAGTCACCAACAAAGCACTCAAGTTAGACTCACATAAAGGCAAGGTGTGTTATACACACCTAATTACACATTTCTTCTCCTTTAAACCAACAATTTCATTACTAGATTAAGGGGGGGAATTTAGATGATATTTATGGATTATATATCACCTCAATATTTAACACTTGGTAAACTCAAACCTTAGTTTTTCCTCTCAATTTTAGACCTTTCCCACTTTTAGAAGTCTCACATTTGATTTATCTTTTGCCCCTTGGCCTATCTTTTGGTTTGACCAGTCTTATGTTGATAACCCAAACCTTATATCGTGCCCAAAATGTTTCAAACATGTTTATCCTATGCCCCTATGAGTTCCTTGTATGTACCTATTTTCTAGATATTAGAACACAAGTTTCAGTCCTAGACCCATGCATCGACACTAGTGTCCTACCTTAGCACAAGTGTCTAGTGCCCTAAAGTCATATGGTTTTCAAATGAAACATATCTTGATGGTTGGCCTAAGTGATTTTATACAAGTTATTTATTTAAAGGGATTAATATAAAAAACAATATCAACCCTCATTCATTCCTCACCTAGCACAAACCAAGGTAACTTATCAGAGCATTCAATCAAACACTCAATAAATCAAAACTTCCTTATTTTATCCTATTTTCATATTATTCATATGGATAACACATACATAGGTATGAAGTAATAAAGGAGTAGCCTAAAATCATTATTTTACAAGTTACAAGCTAATCCATTATTGTACCTGCTTTCCACATATTGCATGATTCATATAAGTCAACACATAGGGGGAACCACATTAGTTTGAGGACCTCTTCAAAGTATTGGCTATGTAGGAAATGCTCATAGATAGAGGGTTATTTGGTGTCAAATCAACACCATGTGCACATTAACCCATTTTTTTCTAATGTCATTATGAAGATGAAGAACTAAGGTTCTACAATTTCTTAAGGAGCAACAATCTATGACCTAGATATGAATGTGCTATAATGAAGTTGAAGATAAAACCAAAAACATTTAGGTGGTTGAATTCTTTTTTAGCATGTATTTTATATACGACACATGTGTCTAGTTCATATAGTAACATCGATGCAACCATCCCAATCTAATGCTCATGTCCATGGCTCTAGAGACACCCAATCCAGAATCTTTTTATACTCCGTTTCTTGTTTGTTCCCTATTTAGAACTATGTCAGCAATAGAATCTGCTAAGTACTTTATTTATTTGTAATTCCCATATCTAACATATATGTACTTACTATTTTTATCCTATCTCAATTCAATGAATTTAGCATATACTATATCTAAGTTTAGTATTTAATTGGCATATTGTAGATCTGATTATCACCCTTTTGCATTATCATTTATATATTCTTAACCCTATCTACCTAAGTAAGGATCCTTAGCCAATTTAGGTTTAAACACTTATATGCAAATTACTAAAAGCAAACAAGGGTCCAATAAGCCAATCAGTGAATTTGTTCTTCGATACAAAACCATTCTAGCTAATGTGACCAATTTTATGGTAGATAATGAGTTACAAGATACCTTCACACAAATTTTTATATAACCACTTAGTTAGTCTTTCATGCTTGATTAATTCAAATATTTTGATGAGTTATGCCATATAGTGAAATAATAGGAAGTTAATCACATAATTTTGATCATACTTAAGTATGCATCAAATAATTCAACTACTTCAAATATTAAGCTTCAAAGAAAACAAATCTACACGATCAAACCTAGTGAAAGAAATAATAAATAAAATGTAACATCCAATGCAATATCATAACCAGTGAATAATATTTAGTTGATAAATCCACCAAGGAGGCAATTTTCGTGGTTACCATTACTTCCTCATATATTTTTACAAAAGTTACATAAGTAAAATTTCTATCTCTCCCTCCACCATTAGAGGTTGATATTATTAA
Organism: Torreya grandis; assembly: GCA_037957365.1. Lineage (NCBI taxonomy): Eukaryota > Viridiplantae > Streptophyta > Pinopsida > Cupressales > Taxaceae > Torreya > Torreya grandis. Next base: position 2,511,889 of record JARHVA010001002.1, on the reverse strand, counting down.
GCCTCAACATAAAGGATTTGATAACACATATTTTTACTATCATATATGTATTGACATTTTAAAAAATTGTTACATGCTAAGGCATAAGATACATTATCTTATTGATGAAAATACTATGGAGTTAAACACATACATGGATGATGTTACATTGCAAAAAAATTAAAATACAACTTTGAAAATATTTAATAATCCATTTCCAAACAATGGAACTTGATAGAAACTAAGGATAATTCAAAGGTACACCATGCATACAATGTGCATCATTCTCCTTTAACATATGGAAATATAATAGATGGTATTATCAGTACACTTATAGGCACATAAACAACACATATTATGATAAAATTTGATTATAGTAATCTTTTTGATGATGATTTAGATAGACACACACTTTTTATTTGAGCTTATATTAACAAATAACCCTTACACATTGTCATGGTTGAAAATGGGTCAAGTGAAAACATAGGTACAATGACACTTCTATGCACTCTTAGGTACATAGAGTAGGATTTAAAAGATAGATAAAAAGTAGTTAAATAATTTGATGGAAATATATAGAATAATCTTATACATATATTGATACTTTTCATGTCAGTTTACCGACAATGGATACTCCATTCTTAGTCTTATCAAGCACATTATCTTTGACATGTTATTAGGATGCCCTTAGATATAGAATCTTTGCATAATGTCATCCACAATACATCAATGTCTCAAATATATACATTGTAATTAGGTGGTCAAAGTTTTAGTTATTCAATATGAGTACCCTCTATAGTTAGTGGTATCTCCTCCCCTACTAGCACCATAGTTTATTATTACACCTATTCATAATCATATTGCAAATTTAGTTGTTTTACCTATGTAGGATATTTCTATAAATTTATAGGATACTATTACGACCTCCAAGATAGGGAGCTTCACATCAAAGAGTTATTCAAAGCTTAAAAACATCTTCACATTATAAATTATGTTCTAAGGAAGTGCCTTATATGGTTCAACTTATTCCACAATGAAAATAATAATGAAATTCCATCTTATTACAAAGTGAACCCCACCAATTCATGCACCCTCTAGAGTTACATATCCTACACAAGATTTTGTTAAATCATGTCCAATGCATAAAAAACAACATCTATTTTTATTAAAGATTAGTTAGGATTTTTATTTATGTAGATAAATGGACATATTCTATTATATTAGTTTACTTGGACTATTGCATTCTGTGTTTTTTATTACCTTTATTTATCATGAAATGAATTCAATAATAGTTTACAATTATATATCTTAGCATTATAGATATTGTGGTATTTGTAACATTTATTGACAATTATTTTACAGTTATAATAATTTAATTAGATTAACTAATTTTATTATTTGAGGTGGATGCAAGACATCTTCCACCCTCACTAAGCATAAAAGAGGGAGAGAAATTTAGGGGAGAGGGCGACATATTTTGAATGTTGTAAGTGTATAGAACCTATTGAGAACCACCATCGCATACATGTACTAGATTGTTTGTTTCATTGTTTAAGTTTTCATTTCAGTTTTGTAATGAGAGTCTTTGAATGTATACCTTGTATTATCATTAGTTGACTTATTTTAATTTTGAGTCTTATTTTTGTATTATTTTATTTTAGTACATATGGATATTTGACTACCTCATTGAGTGATGACTTGTTATGCATGTGAATTTGCTACTCACTTTTGTATATATAATTTAGTGGTAGTCTATCAGATCATGTTTTTGACTACATATAGAAAGGATTTTCATAAGCTATTTTGTAATGTATAACATGGACCAAGTTTATTTTGACTACTTTCTACTATGAATTACATGAAATAAACTTTGTAAAGTAATAACTTGCTTATTGATAATACTTATGGTATAATAACCACTTAAGTGGTCTTGGAACATCTATTTATTTAAGAAAATTATGCATTTTTCATGTCATGTTCTTGAAAACTTAGGTTATAAAATATTAAATTAGAATTTAAAGCATGGGTTAATGTATATTTTCAAAAAGGGTTCCAAGAACTTTGGGCAAATGCCGAGTTGGTGGAAAATTGAGGTAAATGAAATGGTAAAGCCACTTTTTGGTGGGAAATTTTCTTTAACTCCATTTAATTCTAGTTAGGATGTAGATAAACACTTGAGTAAAGGAAATTAAATGATTTTGTTTTCATTGATATTTTTGAAGTCAACATAACTTAGTGGGAGTTATATGGCATTATTTTGGGTCGAAACCCTAAATAGAGACATTTTAATTCATTTTTTGGGCAATGCTAAAATATGCATACAAGAATAATGGATGAAATATGAGAGTATTTGGGAAGTAGATTTTGGGTTTTTTGACACCCACAAGACTTTAGTTAAGGATTTTTTGGTGGGAAAATTTAAGGAAGAAATATCCATGTGTGTATTAAGTTTTAACTGGGAACTAAAATCTACATATTAGAAGGAAATAAATAGATAGAGAGGAGAATGAAATGACACGATGGGATAACATTAGAAAAATAAAAGAATGAGTTAGAGGAGTGGTTGGAAATGAAATTTTAAAGAAGCCATAACACAATATCTTCATTGTCCAAGTAAGTAGTTTATATACATAATCAAAGGATTTAATTTTGAAAATGGAAAGGTTTTGTTATGGGTTTTATGTTTTTAAAATTTTGGATTATGATACAATATTAGGGAGTTGTGTATTTTATTAAGCTATATATTTTAATCAAATTATTCCTAGTTTTTGGAAAATCCCATAAAACTTAGCTTCTTATTTTGGAAAACTTTCAATTTTAAGTTTTGTTCATTACTTACACATGATGGATTTTGGCTAGGTGTTTTGTGTGTGTCTTGTCTGAGTTATTTTATTGAACACCTCATACCCATATGGACATGGGGTGATAATTTATTCTCACCCATATCCCATTACGGGTGTGCATATAGAAAGAACAAAGCAAAGTTTTTGTATTACAAATTGATCTTGTCTTGAGAAATTTTGTATCAAAACTTTTGTGTGTATTTCATGGTATCAAAATTATAGCTGCTTATTTTATATATGTATGGGGTTCATGTTGAAGTATTTAAATTGTATCTTTTCCTATTGTTTTCTATTATTATAAATGCTTTCATTAGGTTTGTGTGGAGGTATATGAACTATAAGAAATTGTATTATAGAATGTGAAAACATATACTTTGGAAATATCTAGATGGATAATTAAATATATTATACAACTTAGCAGGTCATTTGGCACTAATGTAATTGATTTTGGGTTGAATAACATGACAAATATTTAGTACTAACTAATGAAACTTTTCCTTAGTCTTATATGAACTCTTAATCCAATTGAGTAGACCCTATTTTAACATGTTTTAAATACAGGATTTAGACATTTTGATATTACTATTTATTACTCAGTTATAAGTGTTAAAATGTTGGGGTTTTCTTAGAGACTTTTTTTAGGTAATTATTTTATATTAAAACCTTTGGTTGGAGAATATTTATAGTACTCAATTGAAATGAAGGTAATGAACTAGAATAAATAATGAATAAATTTTTGGTTGTATTCTTGGTTAATTAATAAGAAAGAGATTGGAAATCAAGGTAAAAAATTTGTAAATCTTTATGAACCTATGAGTGAGAGGATACTCTCACTCACAAACTCATAATGAGTTGAGTTGGAAAATTTAAAGTTTTTTTTTTTAATACATTAAGCGAGTATAAAAGGTAAGATTCCCATAAAATGTTAAAAATACATTTAATCCTTATATAAATGAGACTCTTTCAAAGTTATGAATTAGTTAATTAGAATAGAGTTAGAATTAAATGTAATTTAGATATGTAGACTTATAACTATTAAACTATGATTGCCTACATATTATCTCTAGTACATAAGTAGTAATATGAGTTTCTAAAGGACTTAAATTACATGAAGTTATTTATTATGAGATATTGGTACATATAATTTATGCATATGGCTGCATATTATTTGAAAACTTAGAGTTGCTTAAAACTAAATTTGTCTTTGAATGAGAATGTGTGTGTATGTTTATAATACATATTTAAGAACTCGTTGAAATTTGTATGTGTTTTAAGGTATAGTTAAATGGAGACCAACACATAGCTTTTGGTGTATTATCTATATAAATTAGTGGGTTTGACAATTTTGGTTGAATGATGTAGTTGACACTATACTAGTTTTGGTTATGTAATTTCTATGCAGTATTTTGTGAATTTCCTTCATCTTTATGATTTATAAATATTCATCAGTTTATTTTCTTATTATGGGGTGATGAGTGATAGGCAAAGAACATAATTTTGATCACTCATAATTGGCTAAAAAAATGAAGAAGACAAATATGTATAGTACATAGTATTGATAATGTGGACTATGACCCAAATGTGAAATTTGATAATATTATAAAAATGCTTTCTCCAAAGTAATATTATAGTTTTATACATTTTTATTCCATAGTATATTCTAACTTACATGTTTGATTGAATTCATTTTACATAGATGTGTACATATGGTCTATATGATTGGTTGCATGTAATAGTGATTGTAATTTTGAATGTGATTCTTGGATGGTTTTAGACACTTGAATCATCATTATATGGCCCTTCATGAAGAGTAGGGCCACTCCCAATGGGGAGGTTTGTGGGAGACGAATGGTCTATGGTTGGAGATAAATCACTTAGATGATGTTTTTCCTCTCTACAACTAAATATGAACCTATTATGATACATACTCATGGATATTATTCTAATTTTAAGGTTTGTTTCATGAAATCTCTATTATACTATTGTACCATTGTACTTAGAATTATTTTATTTAACTACGACACATAATAGTGGATATTATTATGTGTTCTCATTCATTGATTATTATATTGTATTTGAATAATGGTAGTAATTAATGAATATGGATGAAATATTAGTGTTGTGGTATCTTTTTATAGTGTTGTTATATCTTATCTTTTGTAGATGTGTACTACTATGTAATATTGTGGATTGATACACTCTTGAGAACCTTATAAAGGACTAAGTAATAAATGTATATTTATGGATAAAAATGAGGTTTTTGAGGATTTATGCTACTGCCTTTTATTCCTTTAAACATTAAAACAATATTTTTTTAGGAATTAAGTTGTATAATTAATAGGATTACATTCTGGTACATAGGAAAATTAAAGTTAACTAAACTAACATCAATTAGTTAGTATTGGTTTTTAAAAATAGTATAATTTTTGGATTTAAACTAGTTGGGTTTTAATAGATTCTATGAGCAGTGATCAAGACTATTAAATTACAACACATGGTTCCTTTTCATATTTTGATTCATCTACATATAACACTTTTCATTCGTGGAAAGTCACCCTCCCATTCTATGATACATGCACTAACTATGATCCTCCTATTGATGAGATCATTAGCCAGATTATTTTATATTTTGTATACATTCAAATATTTCAAAAGAAAGCATTCAAATATTTCAAAAATAAAATTAAAAAAAAATAAAATATTCTAAAAATTAAAATATTTTTAAAAAAATTCCAAAAAAAATTCAATTATAGAAAATATTTAAAATACTCTAAATAATATTAAAATTAAAAAAAGGCTTGATCACGAAATGAGTTGATAGTTTACTTCTTTACATATGTTATTTATCACATAGTTTGGTAGATAGTGTATACATAATATTTTTAAAAATTATTAATTACTGATGCTCTTTATCTTGTAGGAACCCCTTGAGTCTTAATATCTTTGAGTGCACACCCTAAGGGTTGCATTAGGAAAGGGGTGGGAAAATAATTAGTGCTTTACAAGATTGTCGTCCCTTTTTTCCACTTGTTATCTACACACTTGTCTCTTAAAAACCATTCCCTTAAGCTTTGCCTCTTATTTTTTAACCTCATCTAGTTTTTTATCATCTTTATTATCCCTTTCCCTAACCTAAACCCATCTTTGGCAGTTTATATGACATAGTTAACTACATCAACCTTATATTGTTATTGACAAAGTTTATTAGGGACTAGGCTGAGCTAGTTCATAATCTATTTAATTTTTGTAAATTAAAATACTAGGTCAATCGGGTCGACCTTGTCATCCTAAACTTTTATAAAAAGTTTAGTGTTAGATCTACCTATATAAACACATTCATTTCCATCATTTATTATGAATATAATAAGAACTAAGATATCTTACACATCTACTTATCCACCATTCTACTTGAGGAGTAAGATTAGGGTTTCATACTTTCTTTAGAGATACAAATCTTGTCTTGTGGAAAAGTCTTTTGGATGCATTGATAGGTTGTGTATCCTAGAGTTGATTTATCCTTGTCATCTTTACATACCACAACAACCTCTTGTGAAGCATCTTGGCCAAGGGGAAAATTGAGGTTCAACAGGTTCATATTCAAAGGTAAGTATTCCTAACTTTTTTCCTCCTTTGTAAGAGTAGATAGATATGCATTTGTAATTATCTTCCATGCATTAAGATTTCATATACATTAACATGATTATATGTCTTCTATGCATGTTTATTTTTAGTGTTTATTACCCCCACTTTGTGCCACAAGATTTGGTGAGTACTAGATTAGACTTTTAATTTACTTGTTATTAGTTTAGTAAATATGAAAACATGTGACTTAGTTAGGTTTATTGCATTATTTTTCTTTACTAGAGGTTTTGGAACCCTCCCTAGTAATATTATTGTGGTAAAAGATCCCTTGGATAAGTCTAGCAAATCCATATTGGTCATGACCTGAATTATCTAATGTATCCCTAATCGAAAGTGTAAGTAATATTTATCTTCTCCAAGTGAGGATTGATTTTTAGATCAGTTACATTTCCCATTACATACATTCTATTGAATCCAATGCAAATCTAGCCCTTGTAGGTTTTCTTTCATTTTTTTATCTCTATCATTTTATTATTTTTCTATATTTTTGATATTATGTCGAACTAGTTGGTATCTTTATAACTTTTGTATGTAGGTTTAACACGTAATATTATCAAAATGACTATGTTTTTTTGTATAGGTCTTCATCAGATATAGGTTACCAGATCAGATAGGTCAACACAGTACTCTCCTTTAGTCCTAGATAATAAACTATGTTGAATAGGTCAACTTAGTCCTTTAGTTATCATCCATATCAATAAACGAAGTTGAACAGGTTGACTTAGTCATCTTATTTTGCTTCAGCACATGTGGTTTTGTAGAATTTGGTCAAACAATTCAACTTAGTTTACATAATTTGAAACCAAAATTCAAGGCCCTTCAACAAAAAAATTGTAATCATAATCATCTTCCAACCCACTAAGGTTCCTCTCTTTCTCTCTCTGTCAATTTAGTTCTTTATTATAGTTTTGTTTTATACAAGTTTGTAATCTTTAAAACTATAACCCTACAACAAACTAAGTTGACTTGGTTGAGTTAGTTCTATAGTTTGTCTTCTATCTAAAAGATTGAATCAACCTAGTTGACTCTATTTTAAAGACTCTTACTTCCATAGAATAGTAGTGATCCAATCAACTCTATTATATACTATTTTCATATAGTGTTGTTTAAACTGACTATGTACCATTCTTAATTTAATAATTAATAATTATTTGCTTGTAATTAATTCATACTTTCTTTTTTAGCTATTTACATGCCTAGATTAGCTCACATAATCTAATTAAGTGGTCTTTAAAATTACCATTTAGTTACACTATTTTCTATTTTTACACACATTACCAAATCACACAATATTCAAAATGCATTTAACATTTGTCTTCCCAAGGCCTACCTACTTGGATTTTATCAACAAGAGGGAATCTGACTTGATTTTTTGGCCAAGTATAAACATGTAGTTAATGGTATATATTATCAAAGCACCCAACACCCTTATGATTGTGGGATTTTGAAGTAAGGGGGTAGTCCCCAATACCAAGCTAGTACCATTTCTAATATAGATCCTTTTCAACCTAAACATCTTCAAAAAATCCATAAATTGATTTCTAGTTCCTTATTTTCATCCAATTTCCCTATCACACTTAAAATAAAAATTTCTAAAAATATAATAACACATAAGATGACCACTTAGTTAGCTTTTAATTTTTAATTGATTTCTTTCTCTCTGATCATTGTGTGTTGTATTGTAAAAACTTGCATTATCCAACATTAGTGTGAGGTTTTGTGTTGCATTCCCTAATTGGATCACTCACATTGATCTAATTATTTGTGTGTTTGTTTCCATTCCTTGCTTCAAATTATTATAAAATTACTCCCTATTTTAGCACACTATCATTCTATCTAGTACAGTCTCCTACAGATTGTGTCTCTCCCTATCTGCATTATAGAGTCAACTTGTATGACTTTATACCCTTATCTACCTCTTGGATTATATTTTTAAATTGACTTAGTTGACCTTGTATCCTTATCAACTCAATTTTATACCTTGTCTATAGTACAGAGTTGACCTATATGACTCTATACTCTTTTTTGCCAATCAAGTTATAGTACTAAGTTAACTTGGTCAACCATATATCCTTAATAGGCTTAGTTTCATACCTTGTTTGAAGTACTAAGTCAACTTGGTTGACCCTATACTCTTATATGCCTCTTAGATTATATAATACAGTTGACCTAGGTGACTTTGTATCCTTCCTATCTCTTTACTTTTGCATTAGCTTCATCTCTTTTAATCTTTCTCCCTCATCATGAATTTACTATTTGAAAACAACACTGAGTTGAATTCAATAGATATGATGAGCTTCACCAACCCCAATAGGTTCTCCCATAAGTAGTTTGTGGATCTTACCCTAGATGAAAGTAATGTACATGTAGCCACATTCACTACAAACAATCGGACCCCTCCTCATTCCTCTTTAGTTCATAGCCCTCTCTTCTATTATAATATCAACTTGAATTAGAGTATACCCTAGAAATGATTTTCTTCATAAATGAGTTTCCTCAAGATCAAGGAAAAAATCCTTATACTATTTACCATCTTATGATAAGTGGTCAAACCAAAGAGCCCCATTCACCTTTTCCCACATTCTCACATGGATTTGGGGACACTAGTTTCTTTGCTTCTCAACCTCTTCCCTCTATTTTTACCCTTTCTCATACCATGACATATTCTTCTTTGATTTCTTCCACCTCCATGCCTAGTATATCTACTAACATGGCAGGTTTTACATCTAGTGGGCCTCTTCCACACCCCACTCTTCTCAATTCTTCCACTAGTGCGTCATTTTCTACCTAGGGTAATCATGCCTTTAGTGCCACTTCTTTTCATCTCTCTTCTAGTACATCTTTTTCCACACAAGAAAATCATGCTATTAATACCTCACCAATAATTCTTATCAAGCTACTACTAACACCCATAGTGGTACCCAAGTCACTACTACCAATTACAATGCTTCAGACAATGACAATAATACCACTCAAACCCATCAACTTCTATTAAAAACTCTTAATCAAATGAATGCTTTACAAGTTAAGAATGCTAACAAAATGATTCAAATGTAAAATCATCTTACCCATCTCCAAAATCACCCTCAACATATTCCATGGGGAATGCATAACCAAAATGTTCCCCCACCTCCTCTTTACGATTCACATGGTAATTTTATCCCTCAACCTCCTCTTGTTGACAAAAAAATCAAGCACCTTCAAAATGAGCATATTACACCTCAAATTGTTAATATCGATATAGGATGCATCACCCCTACCATTACCTACAATGGTTCAACCAATCCTACTCTCCACTTAAAAACATTTGAAAATATATCAAAATATTGGGTTAAGTTAAATAATTTTATCACTACCAAACTATTAAAAAAATCTCTCATGGGTGATGCTTTAAATTGGTACAATGAACTCAAATCTCATTCCATAACTAGTTTGGAAGATTTAGTCAATGCTCTAGTTCAAGAGTTTTAAACTAGTGATTTCCTTGGAAACACTTTGGCCCATTTTATCAATTATAAACAACTTAAGACTGAAATCTCATAAGCTTTCATCAAATTATGGAATACCTTGTCTAAAAAAATTGAACACAATATGGTAGATGCTAACCTCTTTCATCTATTTACCAATGCTCTTTATCCCAATTTGCAATATCAAGTCCAGACTCTCTCTTCATGAACTTTAGAAGAGGACATTGATCAAGCCAAGTGCCAGGATTTCCTCATGCACCAATTCAAGCCATCCCAACCTTATATGGATACTCATATGTTAATCAAAAATCAAATTTGGCATGTCACTAATGTTGGTGTCACTAATTTTTATGATACCATTCATATTATTCAATCTATTACTGCCAACCAAGTTCTGTAACAAGCTTCCCCTCCCAACCACATCACTAATCCTCATTTATATTCAACAAAAAACATCAATGTTCATAAACATTTATCCTTATTGGAATTAAAAAAGCATCTACCAAGGCCTCTTATGAAAGAACTTGATCCCACTCATCCCATGAAATCTTGGTATGATCTCAATAAATTTTGTTGGTTTCACTCTAGTTTGGGTCATTCTCATAAAACTTGTAGGCAACTTCATAATTTGGCTATAGATTTCTTTTTCAATCCCAATTTTGATTATGATTCTATCAATCATAAATGTCAATAAGCCTATGAAATTGCCTTCAAATCTTGAAACACAAACTAAATCTCAATATTTGAACTAAGTTCATGCTCATTTGGCCATCTATAAAGATCCTCTTCCAAATCACCAGGACAATCAAGATAAGCCTACTCAATCTATCAATAATGTTGATAGTCTTCTTGACCCAACTCCTGAAGAGAACATGGTCAATATGACTAATATGCAAAGGGTGGTTGTCTTCATGATCCACACCCCATACACACTCCTCAATTTTCCTAAACTTTTTATGTTATCCAAGACTCTTCCCAAATCATTTAACAGAGTTGGGGAAAGAAGACCTTATATCTTTTGATGAACCAATTCCAACACCTCTTCTAGATAACACTTCTCATACCATTTCTACCACTCCTTCAACCTATTTACCCATCACTAATGTTACTAAAACTTCTATCAACACTTCGTCTATCTTATCTCAAACCAAACCTACATCAACTACCCCATCTTCTCAAGACAATCAACAAACTTTTCCTCCAATTAAGCCTATACATCTTATCAATATAAACTAACATTCACTTTAGCTCTTCTTTTTTAGGACCTCCTTCAACACTATGTACCTCTTTCTTATATTAATCTTATGGGTTATGATGAGTGGAATCTTATCATGGAACTAACTAATTTCCCATCTCAAATCCCATTTCTCAAACTTATGTGTACTTCTCCACATCACCATAATCATCTTATACAACATTTGTTTAAAATGAACATCCCTCATCCTCCCCTAATAGGACATAAAGCCACCTTATCTATATTATAAGATAAAATTTTAAATTAGTGAAAAGATATGTCCATATATGTTGATGAAACCATAGAAACTTATATTTCCATCAAATTCTTCATTACTTATATGATCCTCGATGAGATTCTGATTCATGTGGATGATCCTCCCCTCTTTATCAGTGTCTAAATTGGTGATTTCCAATTCAAGTGTGCCTTGATTGATGAGGTTTCAAGTAATTATGTCACCTCTCTCAGTTTTATTAAGACCCTTGGATATTTTTAATGTAATTTTGAGTCCACATGTAGCACATATCAAGGCTATGACTAAAGGTAAATGCTTCCCTTAGGTTGTGTGTGGCTCCCTATCACCATCCCACCTATCACCATTCATGTGAAGGTGATGATATTAAACTTTCCTTTATTCTATAACATTTTTATTGATATGCCATGGACTCATCACATGAGATCGGTTTCCTATTCCACTTACCAATGTGTCAAATTTCCCCATAATGGAGTAATCTATAAGATTCAAGGTGACACTGACCCTTGAAATTTCAAATAATTCCAAGACTGTGGTGTATTCAAAATTCCCACCCTTGAACCCTTGCCAAGTGTTTCATTTCATGAATCTCAATGGTTTAACTTTCCTATCAACTTCACCTAAGGTTACAATGGTCACTCCAAACTCATAATGAATATACCACCTAACCTCCTAGATTTTGATGATGATGAGCCTGATGAGATCAATCTCAAGATTGAAACCTCGAATCTCTCACCCCATATCATTTCTCATATTTCCCCTTATTTAAAATGTTGTTGCCATCAACCACCTAGTGATGATATCCATGTTATCTTAACTAAGACTCAACATTTTATTCATCACACCACATCAGATGACAAGGTCATCCCTACCTACGCCATTGATCTTTATACAACTGAATATGATGATATCTATACCTTAGATGATCCATTCTTAGGAGGTCTTATTCAAGCCCGAGATGTTAAAATTATTTGTTATCATTTCTCTTTGCTTTATTTATTTTGTATTTCTTCTAGAATTTCATCTTATATAATTCCTACATTTAACATCTTTCCTCTTGTTTTTAGGGTAGATATGGTTCACACACCTCTAGTTTCTAAAGAGCCTCATAGGAGTATGCTTATGGATTTTTCTATGATTGGTCCCTATCACTTTGCCCAATACCAATACCCCTCAAGTTGACTTATCCTTGAGATATTTTGATTGTCCTTTAGCCTTCTATGCATCCCACCCCTCCCTCAGTTGAGCTCAGTTCATATCGTATTCCCACTCCCTCTTTAGATAAGTTTCTTCCTATTTATGATCCTATTATTCCTTCAATTGAGCTTAGTACAGTCTCTCCTCCATCCCCACCTTCCCTTGGTGATCATTTTCTCCCTTTACTAAAGCTTACTCCTTTGCCCATTGAATGGGCTGATCATTCATATTGTGATATTCATAAAGCTATTAGTTACTGGATTAGAGATTGTTCATTATACCAACCTTACTTGACTTGCATTTCCTCCCCCTCCATTATTACATTTTCAAAGTCTACTAATAATCATATATGTTACTTCCATGGCAGATATAGTCATTCATCCATGCATTATCATAAGCTATGATAATATATAGATACCTTGTATCCCACCACTCCTAAACCCATAGACAAGGCTATACCTCCCCCAAAAGTATCACCTAAATAGCTTCTCAAATATGGAGAGGTATATTGTCTCTAGCACCAATGTGGTACTCATCACAATGATCATTGCCACATCTTTCAACAGCATCTCAAGGATCACCTCATGACCATTATTACACCTACTACCCTTCCTCCCATAGGTTGACATCACAATAAGGTCCCCCTTATTCTCCCATGGTTCCACCACTTGTGGTCCGCTTTCCACCCATGATTCCATCACCCATGGATCTTACCTCACCCATGAATCCCTCTCCATCGGTGACTCCTTCACCTATGGTCCATTCTCCATCGATGACCCATTCATCTCACATAGATTCCATTCCCATTCCTTCCCCTAAGAATATCATGCATTAAATCCCTCATCATCACAATCCTTCATGCATTCCTACATTTTCCATCAAGGAGATTCATGTAAATTATTTTTTCAACTTTCCCTGAAGATCGATGAGACTTTGGTTACAGTCTAAGTTTAGCTTTATAAAGACTTATCAAATGTTATGGATAATGTATGTGGACAAATATAAATGAACATAATCATGGTGTTCTTTCATTTCTTTATTCATTTAGATTAGACATGTGTTCAAAATTTACATTTATCTATATCATATCATTTAACATTGTGTCAAATTCTTATTTATCTTACATGATGAATTTTATCTTACATTATATGTTGCTTATGATGTCATTATTTTACTTATATTATCTTATGGATTATTTTTCATGATTACATACTTATTCTATTTGATTTCCTTTTTCTATGGTTATCTTATTCTCTTTCATGGTTATTTTCTATCTTATCTCTATAGACATGGATAATTATTATTGTGACTTGGTTATATAAACCTTGTTCCTTTTAGTCATTCCTTATTTACCATGTGATTAGTTAGAAAACAATTCATCTCATTATAATCTCATTTTACCAGTCCATCTTGGATCTCCCCTTATTCCCCTTATTTCCTTTCAAAAACTAATCATACACATGGTTGAGACTTGAGATAACATATCGGTTCATATTTTATCCTACGTATTTTAATCAATAATGTCTTTGGATACTTAGCTTCCTTTAGCCTAATCCTAAATCTCATTCATATGTATCACTTTATCTCTCATGATTGGTCATTTGAAGTCTGTATGGAGGAGGAATCTTAAAGTCCATAAAATTTCAAAAGCTAAATCATTTAACAAAAGGCAATGATATAAAATACAAACATTCACAATTTATTCCTTTTTTTTATAAAATTTCAAATTCCATAGTTGGCCTCATGATATATTCAAGGTCCATTGGGGTGTGGTAGGCTACTGATTAAAAAAGGAGAATAAAAAAATATTTTAGTGCTACCTACCTTCTCATGCAAGTACCCAATATTCATAGTAGATCGACAACTCTATAAGGAGTATTGAGGAATGAGGAACACATTATGGGAAGGTAGGTCCATTTTAATTTTCTTGTTCAAAAAAACCAACATGATTTGATCTTAGTACCACACTTATTTACCTACACAACTTTACACCTATAGTGAACATGTATCCTTTGTATATTGATGGTCACTAGTCACTTTGTTTCTTTTCATGTCCTTAGTGTGCCTCATGTATCCTAAGGTATTCTCATAAGATGACTATGTTATGATTCTTACATTCTCTTTTTCACTCCTTAAAACCCTAATATTTCTCCTTGAGAAATATTATTTTATTCACTGATCACTCCCCCTAGGGGTTCCATTTGTGAGTTACTGTGTAAGACCTTGGAAAGGACCAAGCCTTCCTCATAAATTATCAAATTTTTACATTACCATTTCAAACATCCCATTTTACTATATTTTAACACTATTTCCACCTCATTGGTGTTCCCTTTATGAGTTACAGTATAACCATGGATAGGACTTGGCCTTCCTCACAAAATTTTTCAATACCCAAGTCACAATGAAATTACATGGGTTAAATTTGAGATAAGTCATGATTGATTATGAGTTACACATCATTGGCATGCTTCCAATCTTGATTTAGTATATTATATGCTTACTTCACTAATATTTCACTTTTATCTTATTTTTTGATTGCATGTAAGAATACAACCATTTTTCTTAAGTTTTTCATACTTCTCAGCTTGAATTAGTGTGATCAATTTAAGTTCATTTTGCCAATTGTATTTCTCTTTTATACTTTCCAACGTGATTTAGTATGATTGATTAACTTAATTGATTTGTTTTTCTACCATTGGTATTTCACGTGTTTTTCATTTTGTTACATTATTTTCATACTTCCCAACATGATTTAGTGTGATTTTACTTTTTTTAATCTGGTGCCAATCTTTTTCATGGTTTAAAAACATTTTGTCCTCTTGTTTACCACTTTTTGGTTTATTATACTTAGTCATCTTTTGTTATTACACATTTCCCATCATGAAATAGTGTGTAGTATATTTGTTTTTGAATAATTATACTTTTTAAAGTCTTTTTTCACCTATTTCTTTTTAACCATGCATGTGTAATACATAATTCTAAGAAATAAAACACTTGAAATATATTCATATATCATATACAATAAAAGCAAAATAATGTGATAGAAGGAAATATATCCATGCATCAACAATCACAATCAAAATATAAATCATGAGACCAAAAATATAATTGTCAAAACTAAATATCTCTATATATCATGTGTTTTTATATAAAATATAAAAATACATCACTTCAACTCTACGGTTGGGATCCATCATGCCTATCAAGTGGCCTAGCCATGCTACCCATAGATGCCTTGGAGTATCCCCTTAACACAGTATGCTATAATTAAGTATTAGATCTCAACCCTACTACATGTCCCTATAGGTTGGCCACCTGGGCCTATACCTATCCTATTTTGAACATGGTAGCCATGTATGTGGCTCTCTCTTGATCAAAGGCTTACCAATCCTATGCCTCTCTTGCTCTCACCCTTGTCGATGGCTAAAATCCATCCTCACATGTATGTAGCTACCTTATGGCCTCTCCCACCAGTCTAAACTAGCCTACCTGAGTTAGAGCAAATGATACTATCAAATCATCCAATATGGTGGGGTTGTATGGTGCCAACATTCCATCTAAAATGTCATGGTGTGTTATCATGACTAAGGACCCCCACCTGGTCTACTTTATTTTAGGGTCTACCAAAACCAAAACCTAGATAGATATCATACAACATATTTATCTCAAAATCTATCTATCTATAATCATAAACAACTATTATTTTATATCAAAGACTAATAAATAAAACCTTTATTACCTATCACAGTGTCACCACCACCATCTCCCTATCTACCCATCTATCAAGCACAATCTCTCCATCATCCCATCCCTCAATTACCTCATCTATGGGTTTATTCCTTATTAAATAAAAACCTAGAGTCACTACCTTTGTACACCTCAAGCCTCTCCTCAATAGTGCCTATATCAACCAGTTATAGCCTAGGCCAACTGTTGGGTCATCATGTGTGACCACTCTCATCTATGCTCAATCCTACCATTGGCATCTTTGTTAGTGGTGTGCCCTAAGTGGTTAATATTCCTTTTTATATGGTGTTTATTATGGTACTTATTATACCCCTACATATATATCCATACCCTCTCCTCCTCTAGTTGCCAAATGTCATGCTCAACTAGTTCATGGTCTCACATATTGTCGCTTGATCTCTGATCTCTTAACTTGCACTCATCCTCATCCTATCCCCCTTGAATATATTGTATGTCATACCCAAGATGTAGGCACTAATATAAGAGCCATTGGTTATGGGATTCCAAACTATCTTAACAAGCATGCCACTGACTATGACTCTACCCATTAGGTATAGTGACCTATGATCTACTCTTCAGCTAGCCTTGGCACCATAGTCACCCAACTAGGCTGAATAGAAGCAATATATGCATAAGGCTACCACATGATTTATCCTTGTATGATTATCTGTAGTGTTTAAATATGGGTCATGGTCCACACTACCTAGTCCTATCTTCATCTAAAACCTTGAGGTAAACTATCATCAACCACATGGGGCAACCCAATTGGATGATACATCAAAAACCTCTCATTTATCCATGCACTCAAAAATACCACTAGTCTCATGGTACTCCACCCTATGGACATCATTAATACATATCATGCATGAGCTATACCTAGATAGTAGACCCAAAATATTAGAGCACCCATTAATCTAACATGGATTGACATAAGGCTATCACGTAATGATACCCTAGCATCTAACTTGTGACATGACACTCATATTGTCAAAATTCTAATAATAACCTTCTTGATTTCCAAAATTTGTGTAATATAAACATCAAATAATCTCACCCTCAACCCTAAGTAGATCCTCTTTGATTACATTTCCCACCTATCTAGTGCTCCTCTCTACTTCAAATCACCTATTGACCTTGTCATCATCGGTGTTCCTCCTATAGGTAGTCCAAGTAATGCATGAATGTACTCTAGTGTGATACATACCTCTATGGTATCCCCATCCACTACCCATCAAAAAGTGTTGGTCAATCATTCCCATGCTCTAAGGAACATGATAATAAGATCAACACTTTATTCATCTTCAATATGATGTGTTTATATGTTATTTTCTAGAAGCACCATCTCATTTTGTAGTTACATGACACGTGATGAGAGTCAAGTGGGGAATATGTATACACATAATATTTTCAAAATTCATTAATTACTAATGTTTTTTATCTTACAAGAACTGATCAAGTTTTAATATCTTTGAGTGCTTTCCCTATAGGTTGTACTAGGAAAATGGTGGGCATAGCATTAGTGCTTCACAAGATTGTTGTCCCTTTTTTCCACTTGATATCTACACACTTATCTCGTAAAAACCATTCTCCTAAGCTTTGCCTCCTATTTAGCATCCTCCTCTAGTCTTTTACCATCTTCATTAGCCATTTCCCTAACCTAAACCCCTTTTTGGTATTTTACATGGCATAGTTAGCCATATCGGCCTTGTAATATTATTGAAAAAGTTTATTAGGGATTAGGTCAACCTATGGCTGACCTATTTCATAATCTAGTTAATTTTTATCAATTAAAATACTAGGTTAATCAGGTCAACCTTATTAGTCTAAATGTTTAGAAATGTTTAGGGTTATATCCACCTATATAAAAACATTAATTTCCATCATTTATTACTAAGATAAGAAGAAGTAATATATATTATGTATCTGCTTATCCACCATTCTACTTGAGGAGCAAGCTTAGGGTTTCCTACTTTATTTAGACATATGTATCTTATCTTATGGATAAGTCTTTTAGATATATTGATAGGTTGTGTAGCCTAGATCTAATTTATCCTTGGCATCCTTACATACCAAAATAACCTCTTGCAAAACACCTTGGCCAAGGGAGAGATTGAAGCTCGATGGGTTAATCTTCAAAGGTAAGTATTCCTAACTTGTTCCTCCTTTTTAAGAGTAGATAAATATTTATTTATACTTATCTTCCATGCATTATGATTATGTATACATTGAATTGAGTATATGTCATCTATGCATGTTTAATTTTAGTTTTTATTACCCCCACTTTATGCCACAAGCTTTGGTGAGCACTAGTTTAGACTTTTATTTTACTTGTTATTAGTTTAGTGAATATGAAAATAAAAGACCTAGTTATGGTTATTACATAATTTTATTTGGATGGAGGCTTTGAAACCCTCCCTAGAAATATTATTGTGGTAAGAGATCCCTTAGATAGGTCTAGTTGATCCATTTTGGTTATAACCCCAATTATCTAATGTATTCCCAATTGGAAGTGTAAGTAAGATTTATCTTCTCTAAGGTAGAATTGATTTGTAGATCTACTGCATATCCCATTGCATACAGATGGTATATTATTTTTTATACTTATATGTATTTCACAAGGTATATGAGTATTACATATGACATACATAATATCCATGGATTTCTAGATGTTATAATCTATTATACCTTATGACCATGCCTATATTAGGGGCATCTTATTCTATAGGTTACATTGTCACAAGGTATATGTATCTATAACCTCTCTACTATGTTGAGGTACATATCTTAAAAGTGTCTTGATAATTAATCATAACTTACATTTTGATACATGGATATGCTACTTTAATATGATTTGACATAGATACATATAGATGGTGTAGACTGGTTTTCACTTTTTTTATGCTCTTTCAATGTTGTAAATTTCTTACATGATAGGTTAGACATTGTTTTATTATTTTGTGTGGCCACTTGGACTTTTGTGTGTGACATATTTATGTCTCTTATTTTTTATATTTGTTATGTCCTTTT
>JARHVA010001002.1:2445000-2490000 GCA_037957365.1 Torreya grandis | reverse complement strand
CATAATTGGATTTTCCTATAAAAGTAAAAAATGTGTTTGTTGATGTTAGATTTAAGCACACAAACTTTAGGTGGAAGGTATTTCTAAAGGAGGAATGAGTTACAAGGTTATGATAGACCCAAAGGTATAAAAGTAATCTTGTCATCCCTACCTCTAGCACTAGTCTATTGACATGCAGTTTAGACACACCAAATTAAGGCATGGTAGAAACATTCCCCACCTCTCCTAAAAGGAATCAAATGATTTCCAAATGTCTAGATAACTAGGTCATGGTATACTATATACGTCATTAAGCAATGTGCTTATTATTCTTGTCAAGGGTTCTATTGGTTTAAAATTTAAACAATAAGAAAGAAGCTTTAAGCTTTTTATCAAAAGAATTAACATGCTTAGATGAAATATAATGATTATATGTGATTAGGACTCATCATTTTGTCAATTAGATACAATAATTCATAAATAATGATGAACATGATTATGTAATCTAGATAAGACTTGAAATTATAGATTGAAATTTAGACTACTCTAAAGTTAATCTAATAAGGGTTATAAAAAAAATCAAAAGATAAAGGGTAGGTAGAAATAAAAATGAGCCTGATTTGTAGAGAATACAAATCCAAATCTATTTAGTAGACAAATATTTTGAGAAACCAGATTCTATGTGGAAAACATTATACAACTAGAAATAAAGCTGGTGCAGGAATTTGAGGACAATTTAGCTCTGAAAAGAGGGAAATATAACCACTATAAGCATGCATAGATAATGGATATCAATTCACAAATATTTAAAATAAAATATAATTCATGAATCATTCATTGATATTGATAAAATACTTAGTTGAATTACAAAAATGTGTCTAAGTAGCCTCATATCATATCAGGGAAAAGCTAACTAAGAAAGTAGGGAAATACATAAATGAAAGAGAAAATCCACTTGATCTCCTATATATTTACATTTATTATATTATTTAATCAAATATCCAACCCTTTTTTTAATCAATATCTAGTCTTATATAAATAATTTTAGTCAATGAAGTCATTACTCATCCACCCACTAGGTGGTTTTAGGAATTTAATGGGATAAATCCACTTGAATTTAAATTTGATGAGATCAGGCCCAATCCCAAGGTCATCAATATTATGGCCATGCTGATTGAATTTTAATTTAATTATGTATGAATAAAAATATATGAAATCTATTAAGGCACTCAGGTAACCATGTTATGCATAATCGAAGCCATACTTGATTAAGGTGATATTTTAATCTTTTTTCCTCTTCACTCGATCTCAATACACACCATGACTTGATTTAATGTTTATGATATATCTACATTAAATTTTGAATTATATGATCATTATGACCTTATGAGATAAGATATATTTAGCCAAGTTAATTTTGTAGACAACATAGTCCATTTTGGGCTTTGTCAGTTTGATGAGAAAAAATAACCATCCAATTTAATCTCTATATCAATGGGATGACTCAATGAGTTGGCTTGTCCACTAGGATCCAATTTTTCCTCTTTTTATATAATCATTTTCCACATGGTGGTCTATCACTACTAGTGGATTTTACTTTATTTTATTAATCGGTGAACCTATCATTTGACATTTTGACAAGCTGAGGTAACCGTCAAATTAAAGCTTTGTATACTGACATGGATGTTAACATGTCCTTTGTGTATGGGAGACATTCTAAATGGAAAATCCTCACTATCTCATGGATATACTATGGACTCAACATATATTTTTTGCTACGTGTTTATGATATCATGAGATTGTGCCATATGGCTTCATCTCACTCAATTGCAAGGTTTAGGGAACTAAGGACTTACTCTTTGGCATACGATGAAGCGATGAGGAGATATTATGACAAGTGGATGCATATCACTTTATCATAATGTCACAACATTATTTTTTTTTAAATATACCTTTTAAATGTTATGATGAAGCAACAACATGATAATTAGACAAGTGGTAGTTCCTCACTTAGTTGTAAACTTTTACCTTAGAAATCTTGTAAATCACAACTTTTAAACACAACTAAGTTTGAAAGGGGTATAAATAGATATGGGTGAACTTAAAAATATATGATATAATACCATGTGTAAAATGGGAATAATTACAACATTTGAAAGGGAAGACATAAAACAATTTAGCAAACCTAGTTTTTCATGAAATATGCTAAGAAAAGTCAAAAAAGGCAAAAGGGCAGAGAATAAAGTCTAAATTAAATACCCTTTGGACAAACCCTTACTCAATTTATATCATATATAAATTAATTAATTTATTTATTTATAAAATATCAACTAAATTAACCAAATTTTTCCAAAAGTGAATATAAAAATTAATCAAATATAAGGCAAATATAGTGAAAAAACTTTAAATAAAGCTGGATTATCGCATCAATCTAACTTTGAATAGTCCAAAAAGGTAATTTTTATCACATTTCATAATAAGTTATAAAATATAAAATCTTCTTTAGACTTAATAAAATTCAACAATGAATTTCATGAAATAATAAATGTTATTTTTAGGTCAAGTGCTTATAATTAAAATTTCTTGCTCATATTTGGTTAAAATAATGAAATAGGTCTGCACTCCTAATTTTACATCTAACAACTTATTTGTATTATAATGATAACTCAAATAGTGAAAATCCACCCAACTCATCTGAAGCATAATACCAAATTCCTGAAAAAAGGTGGGTACCATGATTTCTTATGAAATTAGGGCATGTTGTACAAGCAATGGAAAATTTGCTACAAAATACTCCTGGGTATTTTTAAAAATAAAATAAAAAAACCTAAGAACTCATAATATCCAATTTAAAATAACAAATGGACATGAAAAAATAAAAGGTAAGAAAATTAATGATCACAAGACATCATTTGATATTAAAATTGACCAAAGTGTGTACAATTAGGTTCATTCTTTTCATGAATTTTTAAGAATTATCATCATTGTAAATATTTCAAGCTATGTTTAATTATGTTCCTACTTGGTTTCCTAGACAATGCTCCATTGCCATCTAGGTGTCCATAACCCCTACATATTTATCTCTACTCCCACTCAAGGCCTTGCTCTATTGCTAACCAAGCATTTATAGCCCCAATAGAAATTACCTGAATCACCCAAGTGATTAATTTTTTAAGATATATTTTTAATTTTAATCATCTCAACTTTGGGTTAGGGACCACTATAAAAATATAAAGGATATAATTTTAAAATGTTCACTTGACACCATGACGATAATTATCTGTCTAGGTAAACCCACAATTTAATTCATGTGTGCTTTATGAGAGGCTTCAAGTAAATATTTTTAGAAACCTTGGCATTTACCTAAATTTTACCAAAACATGAACAAATTATAGATATATGACAATTTATAGCTTTCAAGACTGAATTCATAAACTAAATATTTTAAGATTCAAAATACTTGGAATATTTAAAATAAAAAAATAACATTTTTTGACTTTTTACCAACATCTCTTATTTTCTTGGTTCCAAAATAAGGGCAGTTTTCAAAATAAGAATCAAAGATAAGTGTCCACCCAAATGAAAAAATGACCAAAACAAGAAACATAAAGAAGACAATGAATGAAATAAAAAATGGAAATGAAAACAAAGAAAATAAAATATGTACAAAAAATTAGTCTAACTAACTCAGTCTTGAAAGTAAAGCTTAAGGAATTATCCATTCATGGGCAATGGAATGTCCTCACTAGTTAGATTCTTGAGTCTAAATGCATTTTCACTTAGGATTTTAGATATGTGGAAGGGACCTATGCAAAGGGCATTGAATTTACCATGTTGACCCTTCTTCTCATAAGCCTTGTCCCATAGAAGGACAAAATAAGATATTCTAAAGGCATTCACTCTATCTCTTTTGTCAAACCATCATTTGATGACTTATTTATGTTTTCTAAAATATAATAGAGTTGTATCTCATTTTTATTCTAATTATATTAAGTTCAAAAGTCTAGCTTCAACTTTATCATTAATTTCAAGATAATCTCTCATGAATTTAAAGATGAGGATTTTGAGATTTACAAGAAAAATAGGAGCTTGGACATATACTACATGATACAAAGATATGCTTAGGGAGGAACTAATTCTAGTCTTATCAAATCAAAGTGCATATATTAACATGTTATATAAATTCCATGGGTTCTTGTCGAATATATTATTAATCATAACTAGTAAACTTTTTATTAGTAGGCTTAGAAACACCATTACCTTACTGATAATAAATTAAGGAGAAATCAAGAATTACCTTGTTTTTGTATGCCCATTCAGTAAATTTCAAAGATGCAAAGGCATGGATTTTATCACATACCATAATAAATGACATTCCAAACCTAGTAATGATGTTTTCCTTGATAAAATTGGTCATAATTTTAGTTGTACAATTTTTGAATGGTTGCACTTTAGTCTAGCATGTACAATGATAATTTTTTGTTAGGATGAACTTATGTCTATATTAAAAAAGTGCATTGATATCTTTGACAAAGCCTTGTCCCTAGTTTAGAAAAGGTAAAACTTTGATGATAAGCTTTGATGACATAATAGGGTTATGCTCTCTATGTGATGAAACTTGGAAAATATGACAACTTATCACATGTGAGTGAGCATATTTAAAAATATGGGGCCAATAATAACTTACCATGAGTATTCAAATGATGAGTTTTATCAGTTTTAGAACCATGCTTGGTTCCACATTTTCCATGCAAATCATTCAGTGTTTCAGCGGCTTCAACTCTTTTCAAGAATATGAAATAGATACCTTCATGGTTTTATATATATAATGCTCTTTTTTTAATTATGAAATGATTAATTTTTAGGGACAACTCTCTAATTTGAGAAGAATTCAAGTGTCTTATAGAAGCATTATTCAGTAATAATAAATTGTCTTGATACCACTCATCATTCGGGATAAATTACACTGCATATTATTGGCATACAATGTGAGAATCAACTTCAACCATCATATTAATTAATCCTTTATCCCTGATGGTATTCATTTGCTAAATCTCTAAATAAAATTCTTTTAAAATGGTCATGCATTTTTCTCTATTCTATCCAAAAAAAAATTGCATCAGCATTGCTTTTATAATAGTGTCAGGTACAATAGTCATTACTTTGTTATGTAAGATGTAATGCCTCAGACTTTTGACTACTTTAATCAAATAATTTTTTTTATAATCCATGATGGAATACCCAAGTTTTTAATTTATGAGTGGGGAGATAATGGATTATAATGGTATTTCATCTTTAACTTCTCCTTTTTGAGTTAAAATAGCAACACTTGAATGTTCTAAAGTGAAATAATAGATATAGAATGGATGTGTGTAATTCAAGATTATCAGCATCAATATGTTCACTATTGTTTTATGTAGATGCAGTTAAATTTTTAATAATCCTTTCAATTTTGGTGTCCTTATTCAACATGTTGTTCAATGGCTAGGATATCTCAACAAATGCTAAAATGAACTTTTGTATGAAATTAATCTTATCAAAGAATGAATTTAGTTATTTTTTATTATTGTGCAAGGGAATGTTTATAATCACCTTGCCTTTATCAAGTTCCATTGATATATCATTTTAAAAAATGGCATGGCCTAATAGTTTGCCTTCCATGACTCTGAATATGAATTTCTTTGGATTCAAAGAGATGCTATGTTCTCTACATATTTTTATAACTTTTCTCAAGTCACTCGCATGGTAATTTTTAATCCTTGGAGAAGATAGTCAGGTTGTCCATGTAAATGACACTGCACTTACCAATTATATACTTGAATTTAATGTCCATAGTGAAGTATAAATTATCACCCAAATTTTTTATATCAAAGGGAATTATTTTATATGCAAAGGTTACCCAGTTTGTTGTGAAGGTTTTATTGATTTGGTCTTCATAATTCACCATAATCTGATTATAACAAAAATAGTTGTCCAAGAATGACATCATTTGGGAACCATTTAAAATTTTAAATACTTTGTATGGAAATGGCATTGGGAAGTTATCCTTTTCATAATTTTGATTAAATTTTATTAATTTTATGCATAAATGGATTTATCCATTTTTAATCCAAACTAGGATAGGATTACTGACCCATATTGAGTCTTAGACTAGAAAAGATGATTTTGGCTAATAACGGTTTTTGCACATATTTGAAGAGTAAAGGATTTTTAGGTCTATGTGTATGACAAAAGGGATTTAACCTTGATTTTATAGGGATGGTTTGAGTGAGTAATTAGGTTTAAAACACCTTTAATTCATCATAGCTTCATGTTATAACATCTCTATAATATTTCAAGGCTAGTGCACTATCTCATTTTTATATCTAGGTACAATATGTGCCCAAAAGAACATTCCTTACATGATTTTCACTCCATAAAAGATAAAATTCATTGGACATACCTTTAAAATGAGTTAATTTTATTTTTATCTTTGATAGTCCATGTCAAATAGTAATTCTAATGAATTCATATCTTTTGGTATGGTATTTTTCTTCAAGTTCATTATGCCATATTCATCTAGATCAGGATCATCTCTATCAATTTATTATATGATTTGAGATTAAAATAATTTTTTATTTTTAATGAATTTGATAATATGATGATCATCATTAAATACTATAAAATTCCTAATATTTTCTAGAATAGGAGTGGAGATCAACTCTACATAAAATCTCTTCAATATAGAGTTCAAAATCAGCTCCAAGATCATCATAGATGTTTTTAGTGCATCAAATGTGAAAAAATTTATTTGAGAAATAGCTGTTATGCAACATGATTTGAATTATTCTATCATAACCCACACTCTATTGAGATATATGGATAAATTCTTGCCATTGGAGGAATATAGGTTTCTAATTTATCTAACCACTAGTTTTGAGTCTCCCACTAATTTTAAATACTTGATTTTATTCTTAAGATAGAATTTAAGTCCTTGGATCAATGCTTCGTACTCAATAATGTTATTTTTGTATGAAAATTGTAGTTTGAATGAATCTAAATAAGTGTTTCCTATGGGATTAATGAATTCTACTTTGACACCACAACCTTTTTAAGATTTAAATCCATCAAATTTCAAAATCCATAGATGATCCTTAGTGGATTTTTGGTACATTGGAGATATTTGTGAAGATGAAACATCACCTTCAAAATTAAGGATGTTTATGCTTCATTTTTCTATTGATAATGACCTTTGGGTCTAGTCCTTAGTAGTTGACCCTTCTCTTTTATCTAAATCACAACACTTGAACTTACAGACTTATGACTCCATATGACCATATTTTTCATGTCACTCATAATGATTTGAATTATTGCATGTAAATGTTAAGAAATAATTAGTCCTCACAAAATTTTTTGAATATTTTAATGTGTATTATTATACGAGTAATAATTCACTATTAGTTATATTTGGTTAGTTGTTAAAATAGGTTGTTTGTTAGATATATTGTTGTATGTTACAACAATATTATGCATTTAGGTTTATGCATATTCATAGGTATATGAGGAAATATTTATGGTGATACAGTTCACCCTCTTTATAGGAAAGACATTCTTATATATATGTAAACACCCAAATGAATATGTAATAGAATACATTCTATAGTGTGAAGAATTATATTAGTTCTCTATGTTCAGCTTCATTATTTTTGTGTTTAACTTATGAATATTTGAACTAGACTCATTATCTAGTATCAGAGTAGTGATTTTGAGAGTAGGTTTTCTATGAAGAGCAAGCTATTGATTTAATTGTCATAGGGTGATTCAATCTTTTTGGTTGCCCACATGATGATATCTAAGACTAATATAAATTTAGGTTAGACATGTATTTTCTGTGAGTGTTATATTCCATTATAGTTTTATGGGAAATAAGTGTGTAGCTATTATAATAGCACATTTATTTTTGTATAGGCATTAGAGTGAGGGTGCATTGTCAATAGAAGACCACATTTTTTTTCATTTCATTAAAAGCACATCCCAACCATTGCAAGTGAAAATATACTTTCAGATCCAAAATTTGCATCCATGTTTGTCTCTAACATTGTGTATTTTATTTCTCCTCCCTTCATGGTGTATGAGATCAAATAAAATCCATGTAATCTTGAGGAATTGCAATTTAAGATAAAACATATTTATTAATCATCAAGAGTTCATCTGATGCCTCCTATTGTGCATCATGAATTTGTTATAATGATTCATTCCAACCATTGTAATCCAAATCAAGTCATTGATGATTTGTGCATTATATAATTAGATTAAGCAAATCAAGTTCATATTTAGGTATTTTTCCTTGATATTCATGATTAGAAAACCTTCTATATTAGACTCTATTTTTGTGAGTTGATTTTCATAAGCTTGATCTCCAGTATTGCACTCATCCTTGATAACATTCTCATTATTTTATTGACTCTATTTATACCCCATATAATACTACATTTGGCATGAATTTTCAAACAAATTCAAAAGAATCATATACATTCAACTATCAAAATTAGAAGGAGAAAATTAAACAACTCACAATTGTCTTTGTGGAATTATCATGGAACTGTTTGAATCACTCTCTACTCTAAATCAAAAATGCAAGCTATCCACTAGTTTAGTCTATAGACTTTTATTCACATAGGAGCTTATTTATATGCCCTAATCTAAATGCCTACCAATTTTTTCTGCCTATCTATGCACCTTATGGATATGTGTAGTTTATTTCAACATCATCTTGTTTGATGAAGACTAGCAGTACTCAATTTATCATTATGTTTTTTTATGTGGTTAAGAAATTAGATTATTTTACCACTATGTTCCATCAATGCTAATGTGAATATCTATTAGATTATTTTTTGTACCTGGTAGGTTTCTTGATCCAAGTGCCACCTATCTTTAATGTTAAGATCTATCATAAATATTTCTCTATTCAACTCAGGTTATTAGGTTTTGTTATGGATTGTGTAGTCTTAGTTTATTATGTATGATCTATAGTTTTAGTTTAGATTCCATAGGTGTATCTAAAACATTTATAATATCTTTTTTATATTTAAAATTATTAATGTTATTTCAAATTCAAGACTAGGTGTGAGTTTGTATAATAATTAGCCTATAGTTAATATTTTTTCCATGTGAGTAAATGTTAAGATTAGGTTCAAATAGTCATAATTCTTTTAGTTAGAGATCCATTTATTAATATGTAAAAAAATTCAAAAGTGTCAAATAGATTTTCAAATCCAATCTTTAATTAGATTTTGATTATTAGCCATGTGTCGTCAAAGTCAATAAATTCATTTATATGTTATAAAAGAGTATCATCATTTGTAAAAAGTCCTTTATGTCATTTGGTCATCAAAGCCAAACCCTTTTTTCTAATGGATGCATTATCACATGTATGTGATGTATAAATTAAGGGGGTTCTTGTCAATGACATGTAAAGAATGAGCTTCATCAACACATTTACTGAGTGAGTAACTTTACCTATTGGAGGTTGGAGGACACTGGAGGATAAAGGCTTTCTATGCCTTTCATTAGCCACTAATGAAGGGGTGCTTTTGCTATAGTGGCATATATATATATTTTAATTTTTGCACTTGTTTGTATGTGTGATGAATAAGAGGTATATTTCCTATTTTTCCATGTAGTGTACTACATAAAAAAGATGTTAGGAGATATAGGAGTGAAAAATTGAATAGAAGGTTCTTGCTTATAAGTTCCTATACTATATAGGTTGATGTGGTTCCCTCAGTGAATGGTTAATGGTATATGTACTTATTCAAAGTTCCCAAACTAATTTGATTGATGTGTTCTCGACAGTGAATGGTTGATGAGAAGTTGATGTGTTCCTTCTCTACTTTCATTAAGTCATGAGAAACATAAATTACCATGTAAGGCCTAAGGGGGGGAATCTTAGGAAATAATTAGTCCTCATATTAATTTTTAAATATTGTAATATGTATAATTAAATAATTAATAATTCACTATTAGTTGCATTTGGTTCATTGTTAAAATAGGTTGTTTGTTAGATATATTATTGTATATTACAACAATATTATGCATATTCATAAGAATATGAGGAGATATTTGTGGTGATACAGTTCACCTTTCTTATAAGAGAGATATTACTATATATTTGTAAATACCCAAATGAATATGTAATATAATACATTCTATAGTGTGAAGAATTATATTAATTCTCTAATTTCAGCTTTATTATTTTTGTGTTTAGTTTATGAAGATTTGAACTAGACTCATTAGTAAGAACAAAAATATAGGATGAAGGTACTTCAGGTGTACAAAATATATCATCTTAATATAATTACTCTAGCTCCTTAATTCCATCTTCAATCTGGTCCTTTGGATTCTATGACTTTTCTTGCATAAAGAGCATGTTTACATTCAATTATTTAGATACTCCCATCCTATTTTCAATCGTGTAGACTTAGATATCAAAATCCTCATAGAATATCTCATTGGTTTTGTATTCAGTGATCAAATGCAACATTTTTGGTTTTATTTCAATCTTGTTTGATTAGGCATACCATGCCATGGTATCCACATATGAGAGAAATCAGTCTCCATATAATTATTTAACATCTTAGACTAGTTTCTATTGAGCAACATTCCATATGCATAAGGTATACCTAATACTTAGATTTTAATAAACTATTGTACCCTAGGATTGAAAGCTAATTATAGGTGAAATAAATGACTTTTCTATTTGATTTTGAAAGAATCAATCATATCCTTTCACACACTAAGAATGGCATGACATTGCCTAAACTACATGAATCTAGAAAATAATTATGTAAATTTTTACCAAAAAATCAATTTGTTAAGAGAAAATGAGGAGTTTCAATTTTTATTTTTAAATGGAAACATGTGCATGTGATGCTCTATTGAATTCCCTTTCTTTTAGATAAAATAAAGTTTTCAGTAATAATTCATTTTGATTTGATATTTTAATTAATTCAAACATCAATATATTAGCGTTGGTATTCCTTAGATCTTTAACAATGTCATATCTTGATTTATTCTATTTGCAAGGTTTACTTGTTTGTTGAGATGAAACATAGTCCTTTGGTTATGGGTATATAGCATGTCATTTAGGAGGGAAAGGATTATTACTCGAATTCTCATCAGGTGGGACCTATGTGCTATTTGAAGGAGAATATGTTGTCAAAGGTATCTATGATTTTATTCTCAACATGTAATTATTTCCTCTTTAAAATTATCTAAATGCTTAAACTTCATCTAGGTTATCAGAATGGTGAATTTTCATTTTTGAAAGGAAATTCATATGTCTCTAAGACTAAGGCAATGCTTGGATTTCTAGAATTTTGATTTGGACTAGCTTCAGGTGTATGCACTATTTATAGATTGTCCATTTCCTTTTAGAAAATGTTTGAAGCTAACTTAAAATTTATAACAATTTGTTTCTATGTGGTTAGTTGTATTATAAACTCTACACCAAGTGGGTAATGCCAAATTTGCTAGATTTACTAAATTTATAGCATTATGGTTGTCTTAGTTCATGTTATCAAAAGGACTGGTATGTTTCCATAATTGGGTTGGGTATTCCATAAAAAAATATTTTTTATTGTGATAATTGTTCATGGTTTGGTTTTGATGTTATGGTACTTGCCTATGTAAGTTCACCATATCATTGGTGAGACTTTGAACCATATAATTTAGATTTCCTATTTTTGGGTTTAGATTTGGATTATGATTATTTATAGATTGGGGAAATGTACTAACTTCAGGGGCTACAAAATTCATAAATATACGAACAATAGGTGTCATTTGATTTGGAATAGAACTATCGGGCATCTAACTACTTCCAAACATTGGGTTTGTTTGTTATTATTGACTAAATTAGCATGATCATTTGCATAAGTTAACATCTTATTCAATGGCATGCTTTGAGTAATTGGTATATAAATCAAAGGCATTGGGTTATATACTTGGTTTTTATTTTGGTAGGCTATGTTTTGGATTGGGTTCATCAATGTGGTATTTTTCATAATATCTTGATTGACCATTGGAATTTGGTTGTAAGCACCCGACTGCCATAATGAATAAAATGGAGAAACATCATAACCTTGTGGCATCAATTGTTGTTCAATGTTTATAGCCTCATTGTATGTTAATGATTATGATGTAAGAGTTATTTTTGTCCTTCTGACAAACATGGAAATCATTATATCCAAGGCTCTTAAGTACATATAAATGACAGTTCATTTTATTTGCATATAGAGTTTTTAAATCTTTTGTATAGTTTATGGAAAAGAGTATTGAAAATACTCATGAGCTCATTAGGTTCCCTATGTGTAGCTATAAAATAATGATATAATATTACAAGATTGATGGGAACTTTAAAATTATTGACAAATATGGTCTCAAGACCATTCCTAGATCTAATGGATCCATCTGGGAGATCCAAGTACCAACCATAAGTTGATTCATCTAGGGCGTAGGGGAAAAATCAATAAGCCACATCCTCATGTTGGATCTAAGTTTAGATTAAGTCATCTTTGAAAGTTTGGATATGTTAATTTGTTTTTAAAATTATGCCATGGACATAATTTGGACAAAATTTCTCAAGGTTTTTAGGTAAGTCATGGATAGGTCCTCGGATATTCACAAGACAACTACCTCCTCCAAGCCAAGCCTAAGCCATCAAGGGATTTAGAGGGATAACAAAGAGATTAAAAAAGGGATAATATTAGTAGGGGATTTATTGGTTAAATAAATATGTTGGATTTGCTTTTGTCAATTATAGTTTTTCTATGCTTTATGAGATAAAATAATTAGAAGTCACCATTAATAGACTATGACCTCATTACAGTTTCTCTATTTTCTAGTTTGAAACCTATAATGTATCAATTTGAATATGACTTTCTAAATTGTTATATCTTTATTATTTCCCTGACAAATCATAAGTTTAATAAATGTTATAGTCCAGGCCCTCCTTCTAGCACCAATCTATTGACGTGTTGTTTAGGTATGACAACTTAAGGCTGATGGGATGTCCAAAGGAGGAATGAGCTACAAGGTTATGTTAAACCCATAGATCTAAAAGTGATCTTACCATCCCTCCTTCTAGCACCAGTCTATTGACATGTGGTTTAGACACACCAACTTAAGTCATGGTATAAATCCACCCCACCTCTCCATAAAGGAAACAATATTTCCCCAAGGTATCTATTACCAAGTTATGTCATACCAAATACTTTAGAGACCAATGTGGTTAATATTTTATTCAAGGGATATGCTAGTTTAAAACTTAAACAATATGAAAGAAACTTTAACCTTTTACTCCA
The DNA here is from genome assembly GCA_037957365.1 of Torreya grandis. Lineage (NCBI taxonomy): Eukaryota > Viridiplantae > Streptophyta > Pinopsida > Cupressales > Taxaceae > Torreya > Torreya grandis. Next base: position 2,476,681 of record JARHVA010001002.1, on the reverse strand, counting down.
AAAAATATCAAACTTAGGTAAAATAAAATGATTACAACTGATTAGGACTCATCATTTTATCACTTAAATTCAATAATGCATAAGTAATGATGAATAATAATATGTAATCTAAATAAGTCTTGAAAATATAGATTGAAATTTAGACTAATCTAAAGCTAATCTAACAAGGGTTATAAAAAATATCAAAAGATAAAGAGCAAGGAGAAAGAAAAATGAACTTCATTTGTAAAGAAGATAGATCCAACTCTATTGAGTAGATAAATATCTTAAGAAACTAGTCTTTGCATGGTTACAATTACACAACAAAAAATAAAGATGATGTAGGAGTCTAAGTACAAATTTAACTATGAAAATATAAAGAAACAAAGACATCGTATATATGCATAGGAAATGGATATCAATTCATAAAGCTTTTAAAAGTATAAAAATCATGAATCACTAACTAAGATTGAAATACAAGGGAAAATATAATTAAGAAAACATGGAAATACATAAATGAAAGGGAAAATATTCTTGATCTCATGTATAGTTGTATCTATTATATTAGTTAATCAAACAACCAAAACTTTTTTTTATTCAAGATATGGTCTTATGTAGACAATTTTAGTCCATGGAGTCATTACTCATCCACCCACTAGGTGGTTTCAATAATTCAAAGGGATAAATCCACTTGAGTTGGTATTTGATGAGAATTAGGCCAAATCCTAAGGTCATCAATTCTAGGTCCATGTCGATTTAATTTGAATTGAATTTTTGGTGACTAAAATTCAATGAAATCCCTTAAGACACTTAGGTGGCCATGCTCTACATAATTGAATCCATACCTAATTAAGGTGATATTTTACTTGTTTATCCTCTTTGCTCAATCTCAATTCACATGCCATGACTTGATTTAATTCCTATATCAGGTCTACATTGAATTCTATGTTCTTTAATCATTTTTCCATTATGAGAAAAAATATATTCAACTCAGTTGGTTTTGTAAATAACAGAGTCCATTCTCAGGATTTATCAATTCGATGCGCAAAAAAAACCATCAAATTTAAACTCTAAATTGATGGGATGTGATGTATAGGTCCTCTTATAATCATGTAAAATGACCTAATTTAGTACCAACATGTGTTTTATCAACCTTTCACCTTGCTCTACTCCAACTAGTCATGGCCTTGATTCTTCTTCAAGCACCTTTGCTTTACGTTTTCTTGTCTTGATTTCTTCAAGATTGTCAAACTCAACCTATAAATGATATTCATACCTCAACACTACTCATTAATCCTTCTCAACTCAACTTTAATCCTTCTCACACTTCTTTTTATTTCATCTACAAACTTACTCTTTACGTAAGTGATCACATGGACTTTACTATCTCCTTCTTAGTCAACTAACTCATTTCTTCAATGGCATTAAATAGAAAATTATCTTAACCTTGAATGAATTATCACTAGCATAATATGTTATACATGACTCACATTGAACCCTTACCAAATCTCAAACACTCCTCATTCATCATATGCCTATATAAACATGCAATTCCTTGTAGCCCTCCTAGAGGACAAAGATTCTTGGTTATAACTACTGACAAGGTTTCATGATTAAAAAAACCCATTTTGAGTACCGATTTCCACCATGCAAATCCACACCATTTTTCATCCCTAAACTCCATACCTCACCTTCTCATTACCTCTACTCTCTCAATTATATTTTTAGGCCTAATTTAGGTACTCAAACTATAAAATAGTACCAATATAGATCTGTACGACTCCAAAACCACTATGATCATCTATTAAATGTGGAAACACACTAGATGGAATTATCTATATCTCAATTTCCACATTCAAACCCTAGGTTTGTGCTTACACAGGTGTGCATGGACCCAAGAGAGTATTAAATGGAATGTATTGCAATTTGTATAGTTTCGACAGCTTTCAAGACCTAAACTAAGTCTGTCTAACCTATCCACACCCAGTCTAACCTCTACTTATATTTTATCAACCCTAATGTGGCTCCAACACATGATTTTTTGGAAGCACAATAACTAAGAGGGGGGATGAATTAGTCTTCAAAAACCTTTCTTTCAATTATACTTAAGCAATCATGAATCATTCAAACAAATATATAGATCTAACAAGCATAGGCAAATATTAACATAAGCATGAAACATAGGAACACATCACATATGTGGGAAAACCTCAAGGGGAAGAAAACCCATGGATATCTACAAATGGACTATAGTCCTATAATTCAAAAACCAAACTTATCGAATCACCAGCTCCACATGGATCACCCACTTGACTAGGCTTTAGCAAGTACCCACTTTCAAGGAGGTACCAAACCCCTAGATGATTCAACACCAACTTATCCACCTAATTTAATTGATCACATTCATAACACTATGTTTCTCAAAAAATATATGATGATCACCATCTTTATCTCTTCAGACTCTTATCCTTCTCAAACTACCTTCTAGACTTCTTCGCTTAACTAGGTCTCCTCAATACTGATTAGGTCATGTGACATTTATTTTCATATACATACACACTATCATATCTTCATTAAAAATTATATACACTCCTTTTATGGTATATAATACCTCATTCCTCTCAATAACATGTTGTTTTATTTATTTGCACTTGGATTGCCTAAATAGGCCTAAAACTACCTTGTATATATACCATTCCTTGTTCATATACCACTTAGTTGGAAACACACCCTTAAACTCTTAGTTTAGACATATAATAGGTCTTAGGACATATTTTTTACATGAATAAAATTAAATTTGAGTCCCTTTTTTTCTGTCATGACTCAATAAGGCTTTAATTTACTTTTAGGTCTCATGGAGACCTAATTGCATTATGTCTATCTCTTAACACCAAAACCTGATTCTCTTGGGCCCAAATGGATTTCTAAAACACTTGATAAAATTTTATCCACTTATTCAAGTAACTATTTTGACCTCCACCATGATTTTTTAGATCAATATCCTTCATTCATACCTTGAAACCTTCTTTAGGACAAATTGCCCTATTAGGTCTATGTGCCTCAACAAACTATTTTGTAAGAATGAAGATCAAACATAATTAAGACAATCAAATATGATAAAATAATTATATATATATATATATATATATATATATATAAAATCTACATGACCTAATTTTTATCATAAAATTCATTGTATACTTCCACTCAGAAGATAAGACTTCAAGAATGCCTCTACAACTCACTCAATTAGAACTACCAGTTTACCTCAAAACATAGTCATGGTGACTTAGACCTCCAACACATGTATAGAAATTTTAAATGACTTATGATGCATGAAAATTATTATATGATATAATTATACCATTATTGGATATAAATATCATATGTTCAAATGGAAAATATTGGTCTTGCAGAGTAATCTCATGACCTTATATCTCAATGTCTTATCTAAACTAGACAGGTCAACTTGGGAAAAAACTCTCACCACAAACATGACATCCAAAGATTATTCCAAGAATGAAAATATATTAAAATTCTTGGAAAAAATATCCATGTACTTATTTTCATCATTCTATCATGGTAGCACATTCCAGTTCATCTTCTCAGTGTTGCCTGGGTTTTTCACTATTTGCACCATTAAGCCTATTAACGACTGGCTCATTTAGATGACTGGTTTAGTACACTTGAAGAATATAACCTATAAAAAAACCTTCATGGACATAAAATATGAGTTTATACCTTCTTTATCCATCCATTTACTTACTATGTTTAATGCAACTTTTGACTTCTACAATAACTTTGTTAGAAACAAGTTGGTAACTCAACATTTTCTCTCTCCTCTCTTTAACCAATACCACCTGGAGGTACTTGGGAGATAAAAATAAAATATCCAATAGATTATATAAGCATAAAAATCCATCTTAGGAATTTTTTATCAACATCTTCAACATTGGGTCCTTATTAGGGTTCTAAGATGGTTTAAATTTGTTTCCACTCTTAACGATCATTCATAAACCATAACCCCTCAATCGAAAAACTAATAGCTATAATTTTGGGTTATTAACCTTCACCATATACCATGAACTAATTATGTTCACATGAAAATGTTTAACAACCTAATGATCACAATAAAATCCTTCTTGGTTTGAGAACCCTTCATTTTAAGCACTCAAGAGACCTTCAAACAAATTTTCATGCCTTGTCCTTTAAATTATACCCTTAAAATTCATGTACATGCCTTAAAAAAATTGAATCACTTTTTATAATTCTCACCTACTAAAACTTTCTTTGGATACTAATCTTGATACCCCATTAGGCTATACTCTCTCTCTATGCCATAGTCTTCATACCTTACTAGGCCTTGAACTAACCTTCATTCCTCTTTTCATGCTCTCAACACCTCACTTTCATTCTAAAAATATCACTCTCATGCCATAAAAAACACCTCATGCTTAACCACAACCATACATCCCTTACATGCTTGGACAATAGATCATGATACCTCATTAGACTAGGTAGGGTTTAGGAGAGTTCTAGATGTAGACCTAGACTGAAGGTCCTACCCCTGTATACTCACCTTGAAACTATTATGATTGTTCCAATGCCTCACATACATGCTCAAAAAAACTCATACATATAATAATGCATGTGTGCATGCATCTCACCATTCTACCATTCTCATACCTTCTCACAAGGACTCTTCATGTCATGACTAGGCTTAAGCTACTTAAGTACTTGATGCCTTGACCTGTTCCTTCCATGTCATGACCTCAACAAAACATTAACCAAATATATATAAGACATTACACCTTACTCATATCACTACACCATTCTCTCTTTTTTATGACAACAATCTTCCACAACCTCATACAAACCTAAAACCACATGACCAAGCTTTATATGACTTGGCATCTCTCTTCCATGCACTTGAACACCTTTGACATCATTCTTGACATCAACCTTGAATTTCAGGAAACCATAATACATTAGTTGCCTTCAAAGTCTCTCTTAACCACACTCTTATCAATGCATCTTATCTTTTCACATACTATCAACTACGTTTAGTCACCTTTGTTCATTCATTTCACTATGTTTGCTTTACATGGTTCACCCTTCCATGATCTATACCTTAAAAGATCATAAAATTCATGACAATATCAATCTTGATCACTCATCACCTTTGACAACATCATGATGCCAACTAAGAACACACTCTCAACAAGTTACTACTATTATGCTCAATAAATATTTGACATCAATGACCATTATTCCTTTGTATGATGCACCCTTTTGACAAAAATGACAACAACATGCCAAAAAACTCCCACTATGTCATTGATTTCAAATACATTTATGGTAAACATACTACACAAATGAAATCACTTCAAAATGATACTTTTCCCATCTACTCATTCTCCCCCTTTTGACATGATTGACAAAGGGTCTTCTAAAAATTACCATCTGATCTTTTGAGCTAAATTTCAATGAACAACATAAATAAATGTTGACAAAAACTCACCTTAGACTCATACTAGTTGTTGTAGACAACTTTTGGAACATTTGAACTGTTCCTCAAGAAACCATGCTTCTTATCACTATCTTGAAACTTCACAATACATAACTATAAATCTCCCCCTAATACCATACTCTCCTCTTGAGTCATAAGATGGAAGCCACTCTCAGAAACATCTCTAAATAGGCTACTTCTTCCATTTTTAGTAAAAATATCATAGAGTTTTATGAAGAATTATACAAATATGCTCCCCCTTTATCCTCACAACTTGTGCTCATTATATTAGTCATAAAGACTCATAGACCTTTCTCAACATTATTCAATCATCTCTCATATATCAATCAGATACACAGTCCTTCATCACACTTCCAGATTTGTCAACAACATTCATCTTGTCTCTATGGTCATATTGGTCTTGTAGACCAATCCTATATTCAATAAGTCTCTAGACACAATCATGTGCTCAGAATTACATTCCATACCATGACTCCTTATGAATTGATCTCCATAATAAATGCCAAAACTCCTTTCACTTTGTCATATGCATACAAGCTATAGAGAAAAGAACTTATATCTTGCAATGTAGACAACCTTAAATCTTCTCAAGATGAGTCCTTCTTTGACTACAACCTCATGCTTTTAAAAATAGAAGAGTGTCTTCATGAGGCCTAATGGATCCAACCCTTTTCATATGACTCTCAAAACTCCATGAACTCAGGAGATTTCAAATCTCCAAACCACCTTCCTCAGCTATCTTGCAATCATGAGACTGATAATCCCTCCTTAGAATCCAATTAGGCTTGACTAAATCATTGAAATCATTTACCTTGTTTCTATCTTATTATCACCTTGCAATTCTTAGAATAGGGTAATATATCAAATTTCAATGCTTTCAATGCATTTGTTTCTATCTTGGGTCAATATTACCCTATTCTAAGGAGTTTCATGGCTAAGACTAGACCATTGGTGTGGTCCCACACATTTCTTCATGGACCTCCTTAAGAAATAACGTTGATTCTCTCAAAGATAAATAATTAAGAATAATTATATCATAGCCATTATGATAAATCATGTTCCCAAGGAGGGTATAATAGGCTAGGTGATGAAAGAATATTTTTTGGCAATTATGTGAAAGGTCAAGGGGAAAAATTTGGTCATAAAAATAGTTATAAATGTCATGGTACAAAGGGAGTTTAAGTGGGAGATTGGGACCAACAATTATATATATCCTTTTTGAATTTTTTAATATATGAGCCAATTATAAAAGGTTCTTGATGAGAAACTGACACTCTTTAACATCATTGGCAACTTGTACCATAGACCCAATTATTGTGAATACATCAACTAATCTATTATTGGCCCGTGGCACCTATTTAAACTATAGGGATTTGAAATGGGACTTGAGATTGTCCAAAATGTGCTTATAGGGCACATTCTTGTTATCTTGAGTTTTATATTAGTTTATGGTCTGATTAATGATTAATTCATAATCTCCATAAACTAATAACTATTGTATATCCTATCATATAGCAAGATACACTCCTGTAATGAGAAATTTATACTCAATGATATTTTTGGTTCAATTGAAGCTGATGTGAAATGCTTTTAGCATGAGGTACCCTTGTGGTGTGACTAGTAAGATGCTATCTCTAGAGCCATGTGGAGTGAAGGATCCTTAAAATTATAACTTCCATTGCTCAGGTTCATGAGCCACCTTTTTTTTATCCATGATAGAATCATCTAAGAAATCAAACGTGAGTGGTTGAGTATCTATAATAGGGGCTTATGCAATTTGATCTACAATGATCTACCCATTATTAGCCTTTTAATTCTAGTACTCAACATCAAATTTACTTAAGATCATGACCTATTTACCCATGCATCTTGTAAGAGTGGCCTTGGATAATAAATATTTTAGAGGGTCCACTTTAGTAATAACAATAGTTTTATTATTGAGTATGTAGTGTCATAAATTTTGGGAAGTGAACACCATTTCCAAAAAAGGCTTCTCAATAGGCATATAATTATGTTTGTATGACACAACTGTTGATCTCAAATAATAGACTATGTGTTCCTTTCCTTATTCATCATGCGGGGCCAAGAGTGCCCCCAGTGTATGTTCTATGGCTGAGATATAAAGGAATAATGGTTGTCTAGGTGTTGGAGGTCTCAAAACTGGTAGGTTAGCTAAGTATGATTTGAGTTTCACAAATTCTTGTTGACATTCAATATCCTATTGAAAATTTACCACCTTCTTCAAGAGGTGTGAAAGGATGACACTTATCTACCATTTGTGAAATAAACCTGTGAATAGATTGAATCTTTCCCTATAGGCTATAGATTAGTTTCAAATTGGAAGGTAGAGGTATTTCCATGATATCCTTGACTAAGCAAGATACACTTCAATCCATCTTTTTGATACAATGAATCCTATAAATTTTATCAAAGTGATGCTAAAGACACACTTTTTAGGATTCAAATGAACCTTATACTTGTAAATTCTCTCAAAGATTATCCATAAAACATCAAGATGTCTGAAATGTGTTCTTGGTTTTGCTAAAATATCATCAACATAGTCCTCAATAATATTATACATCATGTCATGGAATATGACAATCATATCACATTGATAGGTAGCACCAATGTTATTTAATCCAAAAGGCATGACTTGGTAATATAATTTTCCCCATGGTGGGGTGAATGTGGTCTTATGCTAGTCCTATAGAGCTATCTTGATATGATTGTATCTGAAAAAGCCATTCATGAGGGATAACATCTCATACATAGAAGTAGAGTAAAAAATAAGGTTGATGTAGGTAGTATGAAATCATATTTATGACATGCTTTATTGATATCTTGAAAATCAACACAAATGTGTATACCTTGTGGCTTTTTTGCTTATTGGGACTACATTTAATATCCATTTAGAATAGTCTAATGGTCTGATGAATCCAAATCCCAATAATTTTTATAGATCCTTCACTAAAATAGCAATGTGTGTATTCATTTTTATCAATTTTTACTCGACTGGCTTGGCATCTTGATGTACAACAAGGCAATGCACGGCCAAGTCAGGGTCTAGTCCTGGCATGTCTAAATAAGCCCTTGCAAATTTGTCAATAAAATCATTTATAATGGTGACAATGTAGTCACACTCTTCATCAATGATGGATGCTTCTAGATCAACAATTTTTGGATCTTTATAAGTTCCCAAGTTCACTTCAATGGTGTTTTCTACAAGGAGTGTAGAACCATCCTCTAAGATAGTTGTAGTATTTGATCTTTATCTTATTCTTCTACTTTAACTTCTAGTTGTGAATCCCAAAGCTTAGGATAATGGAAAGAATCCAAGTCTTCTAGTTTAGGTAATGGCTAATTTTAAAATATCTATGGAAAGTCTAGAATAAGATGTTCAAAGACTTTATCCTATTCAGTAGTGAGACTGACACTAGCTATAGAGCTAGGACTTGGTGGGCACTATGTTTCCTTTGGAGATGAACAAACTTACTTGTACAAGAGTACTTGAAGTAGGTTTTCACTCAAGGGTTTAGATTTTTATTTAATTTTTCCCTGACCAATGAGTACCTGAAAGAGGTTTTCACTCAAAGATCTCAATGTTTTATCTTATATGTGACCAAGAAAGTTTGACTAATCTCAAAAGTAGGCAACAAAGTCTAAAGAGAAGTCAAATCCTTGTTTTTGATCACCAATTGGAAATACATCTTTGAGTCTCATGTACTCAATAATAGACTTCTCATTATAAAATTCATCTAAGGGTATAACATAATTTTGCTAGTCCCAATCTATAAGGTTGGGATGACAAAGGATAAGTGGATAATAGGCCATAATAGTCATAATAAAATTAGAGTCAAATAGGTCTATGTTGGATAGCTCATCATAAGCACTATAATGGGATGTTGTGTCCCTATAAGGATTTTATTTATCAGTTGATAAAGAATAATCATTGTCAAAATATGTGAGGTCACCCCCATGTAGTATAAATTTGAGACCTTGACTCATAGTAGGTTTATCAACTGATAATATTTCTAGGATACCCTACTCTCATGGTCCTAGGCCTTTTCCTACATAATACAAACTATCCATAATCTAATTAGGAATAAGGTGCTTTGGATTCTAAAAATAATTAGCAAGGTTGTCAGAATATAACCAATCTCCCTCAGTAAAGGCTTTCTTATCTTGATTTGGTGAAGTTGTTGGTACAAATACCACTAGTGGTTTCTGCATATTTTTCTTCTTTTTCCAAATCATGTTGGGCCTGAAAAGGCCTTCAGAGGGTTTAGGTATATCATAATAATTAAGAGACTTGGGTAAGTTTGTAATATGAAAGGCATATTTTAAATGGTATGTGGAAATTCTTACATCCTCAATAGTGAGTTGGTTTACAAATTCTGGGGAAATAGATCAGTTAAAGTGAAAGAAAGATCACTTGGGTTGGTATAATTAGACTTGGGTGGTTATAAAACTATTTATTTATTCTTCTTCACTAAAAATTTAGAACCAAGGTAATATTTATAATTTCAAAATTCAGCCTCTAAGTGTTTGCAATATTGGTAGGGTTGTAAATTAGCATAAATGGTAACCTCCATTCCAGCATGGGGGAAATTGAGGCATTGGTGTAAGGTAGATAGGATAGCTCATACTTTATGGATCCAAATATGAATAAGAAGTATAATATATGGGAATTCAATTTTGAAGGCATGGCATAGATTATCATGGGATTCAGACCTAACAATGACTGATAAATAAATAGTCTTAGAAGACTCTCTTTTGGCATTGTTGTATGCCTTGATCATGATTATCTTAGGTTGGATGTCTTTGGAAGTATAACCCAATAATTGTATTAACTTGAGTGACACTATGTTCAACCCAAAACCATTGTCTATAAGGACCTACTTGATCTTATTATTTTCTTTAATGACCTCAATATACAAGGGGTTATCATGGCTTGGATTGAGGGAAGACATATCTCTCTGATCAAATGTAATTTCTTGGCTCTAAGATAAATATCCTAAAAGTGTATGAAATTAGTTAGGGTTGATATATTTGGGAATAATGGATCTTTGAAACAAGTCATTTAATATAGTTTTATAGACTTTTGATGTACATAAGAGATCTAAGATAGAAATCTACGTAGGGATTTTACTTAGTTGGTCCTAGATACTATATGGCTTCTCAATGGCAGAACAAGGGAGTTTGGACTTGGTGGTATAATGTTCACATTTGGATTAGAATTAGAAGAAAGCAAAGGGCCCTGAAGGGTGCCTCATGAGCATCTAGTTGTGATTGCATAATCTAAAGTTGAAAAGGAGTCATTATAATTAGAAGAAGAAGGTGAAGGGCCTTAGAGGTTAACTCACAAGTGTCTAGTTATGATTACATAATTTTGAGTTGACAAGGAGGCATTATAATTATAAGAAGGTGAAGGGCCTTGAAGGGTAAATCATGAGCATCTAGTTATGATTATGTAATTTTGAGTCGGTAAGGAGTCATTATAATTAGAAGAAGGCAAAGGGCCTTGGAGGGTAACTCATGAGTGTCTAGTTGTAATAAAAATTTTGAGTTGGAAAGGAGTCATTATTATAAAAATAGGGTGGAGTCTAGAGATAGTAACCTACAAAAATTGAGGTTTAATGAAATTAATTGAACCTGGTGCAACATTACTTGAAGAAAAGGGTGTCAACCCTATAATAGGGGGTTCAATACTTTGAGAAGCATTTGATGGTTTATAGGTTTTGATTGTAATGGTGTCAATGTGATTTGTAGAAACATATCCCACAATGTTATTATAATCATATGGCATGTTGTTATAACCCAAGTTGTTAGTTTGGGTATTATGATCCTAATTATAAATATGTTGATTAGGCTTCTGACCTTGATTCTATTGATGTTGGCCCTAACCTTGATTCTAATTATTCCTATACTATAATTTATTATGTTTGGGAAATGGGTCCTTGTAGATATTCATGTCCTAATTAGTGTTATGTATTGGTTATTTCACTTCAATTTCACCACTTTCAATCAAATCCTCAATAATATGTCTTAATTATACACAGCAGTAAATGACATGGCTAATACCATGATGCTAATTAAAACTCTCATCTTCCTGATACCAATTGGGTTTAGTTTGGTCTTTTAGAAATGGATTTGGTATAGGCCACGCAATCAAATTGGCTACCACTAGCTTCTAGAACACTTCCTCAATAGGCTCTCCCAATTTTGTTGAATGTTCTATACTTATTAAATGCCCTATGTAGAGGATCCCTTTGAAAAGTGTTTGATGGATTAGGTTGGATTGGTTATACATTTGGAGCTAGTAGATCCTACACCATTTTCATGTGTCTATATTCTATCACTCCATTTCCCAACATGTTCTTATTCTTGTTAATAATTTTAGGTTTGCTCTAGTAGTACCCTAAACATGTGGTTGTGTCTAAGTAGATGTTTGACCTTGTGAATAGATTTTCACAATACCTCTAATTATAAGTGCCTTTTAAATTTTCACTCCCTTCTCAATAATTTCCTTGAATGTGTTTGCACAAGTGAGTCTTACATTGTGAGCTACTTTAGGATGCATATTATATGCAAAATATCAACTAATTAATGATCTGGTAAATTATGTTAAAAGTAGCCAACTAATTCTCTCCATCATTGTAAGTATGTTGTAAAAATTTCTCCATATCTTTGTCTTAACTTGCATAATTGAATGACTATTAACTCATGCACAATGTTATAAGAGAAATGGTTGACAAATTTATCTGATAGATCATTCCAATATGTCACTGATCCCTCAGGTAATTTGAGGAGCCAATCTAGAGCTTGTCCAGCCAAACTATGTGGAATAACTGAAGCAAATTAACACTATTCTAGGCTACCTCTTGACATAATACAAAAAAATATTGAATGTGCTCTTGAGGGTCCCCATTTCCTTTATATTTATCAAAATTGGGTGCCTCAAAATGAGGGGTAAATGGGACTTGGAGAATGATTAATTCAAATGGATAAGGGCATATCTTCTCAAACTTATATTTCTTAATTTGGTTTCTTGTCTCAATCCTTGAGACTATTTCCTTCATCAAATTCCACTCCTACATGTTTGGTGCATTTGTTGATGGAATATAACCTTGTTAGGGTAGAATGTACCACTATGTGGATCTATTAGGTATATGAACCATATGGCCAGAAGTTTGGTTTTGGTTTACTCTCTAATTAGAGTAGGTTTGCCATTAATTTATAAGTGTTTGATATAAGGTCCCAAAAATCTATCATTGTGTGCTATATGAATATTATAGGTTTTGGGGTGTCATTTTTCAATTCACCAAAGTACATGTCGAATGAGATGAACTCAGTAAAGCATTTTGTACAATAACCCAAATCTTTGAGAAGTATTTTATTCCTTATAGTTGTGAAGGGGTGAGAGTATCTTGATGATTGAAAAAGGTATGCTCTATATCAAGTGAAACATGTTGTGAAGCATCTATAGGCTTATTCTATTCGAGAACAACTCCAAAATATATTGTAGATGTAGGATCAACTAGGGTATGTTGTATTTGGTCTATCATATGTTATTACTCTTTAGAAGTGATAGTTTCAATTGAAGTCACAACCAAAGAAGATGTTAGGTCTATGACAAGCTAGTTTGCATACCATTAACTAATTTTCAAAATTTTGATAGCAAGAACTAGGTCAGTTGGGGTAGACTCCATAAGTTATTATTTTCCCTTAATAGTGGAAGTAACGTTGGTTTTTGGAACATGAGTGAGAGGTTGTTCTAGTTATTACTCCTCAACTTGAACAAATGTGTGTAATTATTCCATTGGAAAATATAGTGGTAATCTTGCACCTAATTTTATCAACCTTAAACGTGATTCATCTTTGTGTTATAAAGGTTGGTGTTCATAATAACCTTATGTAGACACTAATTTCATTGGGATATCATCAAACACAATAGAATGTTATTCTCCATCATAATAAGTATCTTCCTCATAACTAGGGTTTTAAAAGACCCTTACGAGTGTACCTTTGTGTCATGCTTAAATATGGTTTTCTATGTTTTCTAAGATGTGGAATGTGGTTCATAAACATCAAAAAGGTGTGTTATAATATTCAATCAAACAATCATAAAGTAACACGAGGCTACAATAAAGAGGAAATGACATAGTTCCACATAATTATAAGAAATATGTTATAAAATTACTCAACCTTGGTTGGCTGAAATCATCAAATTAGAAGAGGGTCAAACAATCTTGGAAATTAGGGTGTAGACTAGCACACAAAAATCTAAGTTGAAAGTATGTCAATACTATAAAAAGATAAGCACAACTAAAATGAGTCATGAATAGAGAATATAAAGAAGACCTTTATAATAAAGAAGATTTAGATTCAAACTAAGAAGCTCAATATGTGAACTAACCCAAGAAATCCTAAGTATAAAGCTAAAACTAAATAGACAACACAATGGTGCCACATGGCAAAGAAGGTAGAATGGTATAAGAACTTAGAGCATGAGTGAATGCAAGATAATATAAGTATAAAATAAGAATATAATGTGAAATATTTTAGGTAATGACCTTCAATCTGAATGAAAAATCTCACCCAAGTTACTCAAACCAAGCACAAAAGTTAAACCAATAGCACTTTGAATTAAAACATAGAAAGATAAGATTTAGAATTTGGATTAAAAAAAGACTTTAGATTTTCAAACTGATGAATATTTCTTGACTCACATAAAAAGTTTAATAACACTTTTTTGGAAATACAAACACAATGATTTGATTGAATTTTGAACAAAGCAAAAAGAGACTTGGATTTGATCAACCTAACGCCTCTTCATTTCAAAATAAAAGGTATATAACAAGAATTTGGTTTTTGATGTGTTTTGATTTCACACAAATAGTTTTTAGACTCAAAATATAATGTAGGTAAATAAGAAAAATAATTACACCAAAGTGTATGTCCTATCCTAGAAAACTCATAAGATGGCTTCGTACTCTTGGATTCCATCTATATACTCTTTCTTGATAGGAAATAAGTTATAAATCTAATAAATTTAGATACACATGAAAAGTAAGGTTTTTAATCCCTCCCTTCTCTCAATAGATCATATGATGACATGGAAATTTGGGATACTCACCTTACACCAATAGTACTTCATGACAAGTGGGTTTTTTCTAAAAACTATCAAGTATTGCACATTTGAAATGGTACCATATTGGTGATTAACACTAAGGTGAAACACACCATTTAGATATGAGTTAACTGGCTTGTTATGAAAATATCATCTTTTTCACAACCATTACATACATCAATTACTTAGTGTATTGCAATGTTCAAGTTAAGCCATCATTCTTAGGTAATCTCTTACTAACAAAGCTTGTTTAACTGCTCAAACAAGTGTCCTAACAAGTTGACCTCAATTTATATATCCCTATTATGGAGTGGGGTTAAAGTGATGCTGAGAGATGAATTATTTGGTCAACACTTCCCTAGATAACTCATGGGGAGGCTATTAACTCTTGCTCACAAGCCAAAATGCAAGAAATTAGAAAGATTTTAGGATCATATTGGGATCACCCAAATTACTCATATTTTAGGGAGTGCCTTAGCAAGTTTCCTTCCATGCTTGGATAAAATGATAAAATCAATAAGTGAAGCATTTTTGGATCACCCAAGTTCCTTAAACGGGATGGAAAGAGCATACATGCTACACTTGGTTTGTGAAACAAACACATAATAAATAACAATAAAAAAGCAAAATCTCTTAAGAGAATTTTTCTAAAGTTTGAGTCCATTTTTAAAAACCAAATGAGATATGAAGTGAAATTTGCCTTTGATTGTTTTAAAATATAAACTAAGTGTCTTAAATCCTATAAAATAGAGTGTTGAAAGTCAAAATAGGGGTGTAATATGTTCAAATAAACTTGAAAGTTATTGTTTTAACTCTCTATTTTTCAACACAAGGTGATCCCACCATTTTGCAGAGCATTTTTATCATTCAATAGGATTATTCTATCATTTCTTAATATAAACCCACTATTACACAGAGACACAAAGACAATGTCTAGCAATCCCATCGATTAGCAATGTGATATCATCGATTAGTAGGGTGATTCTACTGATAAATAAGGCAAGCTTACCTAAATGATAAAAATGATAGAAATTAAAGACATAGTAGTTACTTATAGGTTTTTTTCTAGGATGATATCATTGATCCTTTAGAAAATCCACCATTCCATAGATCGAACCCACCAATTTTCAGGTTGATTTTTCCATTTTTGTAAAAACACATAAACAAAAATAGAAAAACATAAAAGTCAATATCACCATTTGCATAGGAGATCTTTCTGTTACTCTAGGCATTTTTGTCATTTCATAGGGCATTCTCACTAATGTTTAGTATGAATTTATCATTTGGTCTAGAAGTCATAAACATGAAAGTTAGAGAAAAAGAGGAGCAAAGTAGCCTTAAAAAAGGGTTCGAGTGCTTAATTAGAAGGGATAAAGAGGATGTGTGAGTTGCATGGTCCCACTGGGCATATTAGAAGGTAGAATAGGATTATGAAACAAGTTAGCTCATGCATTAGTCAAGAAATCTCCAAAATAAGCATAAAGAACTAACTTATTAAGCCTACTCCCTCAAGGGGTGGTGCTAATGAATTAAAAGAGCTAATTATGAAAGTAAATTGTTGTTATACCTTCTAAGTAGTTATTCTCCCTCAAAAATAGTCAAAAATCATGTTTTTACTTGTATTTGGTGCTCCAAGTCTTTATTAATTTGTCCCCCAACATAAACATATGTAGTGGAAATTTGTCTTTGCATTCTCACGATTTTGGGTCTGGACTACCCAAAGGGTTCCTAAACCTTAGGCCATCCAAGATTCCAAGCACATGAGATGTGGAGCCTCCTAGGTTTGTAGAAAAGGGTTAAGCTTATTTCTTCTCCCAGACCTCCATGCCTACACTATCACCAGCCATAATCTAGTCTTCTCACATGGCCAATGAAACTTTCTCAAATGGCTAGGATCTTCCTTTATGTGATTAGTTAGTCAAATAGCCTGGTATTTCTAATGAGGCTTTGTCTACTAGTCATACTTCTCTCCTTCATTCATCTAATAGATCAACTAACCACCTTCATACTATTTTCTCTATTAAGAATCAAGATTAGAATGAGTCCATTCTAACAACATCAATTTGGGGAATCCATTCCATGTTTGCACTAATTTCTATAAGGTGAGGATATCTTTTGGTAATAAAAATATCTCACCCTCCATGGTGTGAGTGGAATATGGATTTAGTTTCATTTTCTGAGAACATCTTGGAGGTGGACATTTCTAATCAATTCATTCAATATAGGGACTTGGACGTTGGTTATAGGTGATTATTCAGTAAATGTGTGGGTTCTTCAATCATACATTCTAACCTTGTCAAGTGGGATACTTTAGTATCAAGTTTTTTGGATGCCACTTCATTCACCCTGCTTAATCATGTCTTTTTCCAAGTCATATTCTGTTGTGTCACTGATTAGGATTTGGTGTGGTCAAAGGGCCCATGGTTCTTTCAAAAATTTGGGATCTATCTTTATCCTTGGATCCCCTTTTTTTACCCTAAAAAAGAATTGATTTATGATACCACCCATTTGGAATAGATTATAAAATATTCCACCTATTTTGAGGAGTGAGGAACACATCATAATGTTGGTTAAATAGGTTGGTTCATTTGTGAAGATGGATGAAAACTCTATGGGAAAAATGTTTGTGAGAGCTTGTGCAATTATAGATCTTTCCAAGCCTCTTTGCCAATCGGTCAAGATTTTTTCCACTCATGGTTCATGGGTTCAATTCATCAAATTCAAAGGGCTTCCTTATAAATATTTTCATTGCAATCACATTGGGCACCACACTTTTGGGTACTCCTCAAATAATCATCATTCAAAACTTGTGTGGAGGAAAAAATAAGGAGCTTCAGATCAAGATTTTCTTTAGCTCAATCATGGCATCTTCTACCATATTTTTAGGGTGATTCCTTCATCATCTAAAGATTCCCCCTTATAATCATGGTTCCTCCTAGGGTAGAGTGTAATTTACCCAAATGGAATGATTTAATTGTTGGGGATCAACCAACAAAGTTG
Organism: Torreya grandis; assembly: GCA_037957365.1. Classification (NCBI taxonomy): domain Eukaryota; kingdom Viridiplantae; phylum Streptophyta; class Pinopsida; order Cupressales; family Taxaceae; genus Torreya; species Torreya grandis. The sequence goes on along the minus strand of JARHVA010001002.1, from coordinate 2,459,042 downwards.
ATTACTATGTGAAAGCAACTAAACACGGAATTAAACCAGAATGATAAGTAACTAGAATCAGAAATAGCAAAGAATAAGAGATACAAGAAACCACCCTAAAAACTTGTATTAAACTCTTCTAGAAGGAATACAATTGAAGAAACCTCTTTTCTTCCACACTTCTCTCAGATGTATAGCTCTCTTTCCCTCAAGAGTTCTCTCTCTCAATTACAATCAATTCTAACAACCTGGATTGATTCACATATACATGTATGTTCAATACTATTCTACAACACTTACAAGCTATGAAGATCTATCCCTATTATATAACTTTAGGGATTAATGAGCATACAATCACAACCATTAGATGCACCTCCTAATCAAGGGCTCAAAACAGTCCTACTAAAGATAGAGATGTGAATTTAAGACTAACACTTAATCCTATCATGCAAACATTATGTTTTGTCCACGAAAATAGATTCTAGACGCACAGGTGATCGACGTCAGTCCCTGCCTGTCTGCCTATGACTGACGTCGACCGATCCATGACCGACGTCGGCAGCCTTTGGTCCATTCCTAACCGTCGTCAGTGACTATGTGACTCCTACAACTTCTACACTCACTCATTTGGTGAAGCTTTTAGCTCCACAACTCAAAAATCTCCCACTTGGAGATAAATAGCTACACCAGTACCTGTACAGCAACATCTTCTAGCTTCTCCATCTTCAAACTCAATCATGAAGACCAACAAAAGTTGAATGAAGATTCAACTTCTCCTTTGTTATCGGCTTGGTTAACATATCAATAGGGTTCTTATCTGTATGGATCTTCTCCAGCTTTAACTCACCATCCTCCAATACCTGTCTAATGAAGTGGTACCTTAGCTGTAGATGTTTGGTTCTTGAATGAAAGGCTGAATTCTTAGCCAAATGAATTGCACTCTGACTATCACTGTATAATCTGCAACTCTCTTGTTCCTTTCCTAGCTCTTCCATGAACCGTGTCATCCATATCATTTCTTTGCTAGCCTCTATGACTGCAATATATTCTGCTTCTATAGTTGACAAGGCAATAACCTTCTGCAACTTTGAAATCTAGCTAACCACCATTCCACCAACAGTGAACACATACCCTATGGTGCTTCTCCTGCCATCCAAATCACCTACCATATCTAAATCTACATAACCATGTAGAGAAGTGTTTGACCCACCATAGCACAAATGCCTACTGCTGGTCCCTCTCAAATATCTAAGGATCCACTAAACTGCTTTCTAGTGCTCCTTCCCTGGATTGGCCATATACTTACTAACAACTCCCACTGCTTGGGCAATATCTGGTCTAGTACATACCATTGCATACATTAAGCTCCCAACTACGGAATCATATGGAACTCTACTCATGTACTCTACCTCATCATGTGAATTAGGACACTATTCTTTACTCAACTTGAAGTGTCCAGCCATAGGTGTGCTTACCGGTTTTGCATCTTGCATATTGAACCGTTTCAACACCTTGATCACATAATCCTTTTGAGACAAAATCAACCTATGATTTTTCCTGTCTCTCTTAATATTCATGCCAAGGATTTTATTTGCTGCTCCCAAATCCTTCATGGCAAATGTGTGAGCTAATTTCACCTTAAGCTCAGAGATATCCTGCATGTGTGAACCTGCAACCAGCATATCATCTACATAAAACAACAAGATAATATATCTACCATTATCCAATCTCTTAAAATAAACACAATAGTCAGATTGACATCTACTGTAGCCATGCTTAGTCATAAACCTGTCAAATTTCAAATACCATTGTCTAGGAGCTTGCTTGAGACCATACAAGCTTTTCTTCAATTTGCACACTAATTTCTCCTTACCTTTGACCTCAAATCCTTTCGACTGATCCATATATATTTCTTCATCCAAATCTCCATGAAGAAACACTGTCTTAACATCAAGCTGCTCAAGATCCAAATCCTCAATAGCAACTAAAGACAATACAGTCCGTATAGAAGTCATTTTAACTACAAGAGAAAAAAATCTCACCAAAATCAATACCTAGTTTTTGTGCAAATCCTTTCACTACCAACCTGGCCTTATATCTCATTTGTCCATTCTCACCTTCCTTCAATTTGTAGATCCATTTGTTCTTCAATGTCTTCTTTCCCGCTGGCAACTCAACCAAATCCCATGTTTTGTTCTCTTTCAAGGAATCAATTTCCTCATTCATGCCTAGCTCTCACTGATTCTTGGATTCCACCTATATTGCTTCACCAAAACTCTCTGGTTCTTCACCATCAGTAAGCAATAAATAGTATAATGAAGGGGAATATTGAATTAGAGGTTTACTTACCCTTTCTGACCTCCTGATGGGCGTCTAAGACTCATTCAAAACACACTGTCCACCCAAATTCTCTGAAAGTGACCGACCTTGGTAACCTCCAGGCCTATTACTGGCCAACATCAGTTTCACATGACCGACCTTGGTTCCTTCCTGGCTGACGTCGATCACTATATGACCGACCTTGGTTCCTTCTTGGCTGACGTCAATCACTGTATGACCGACATTGGTTCCTGTATTGTCGATGTCGGTTCCTACCTGATCGACATCGGTCTCTGTGTTTTCTTGTCTATGATTATTCTTTCTCGTGAGCTCATTTTGGACTGTCACCTCATCCAATTCTTCATGGCCCTGCTCAGAATTCTTTAGCTTCTTCAGCTGATCACTATACATGACTTTTTCATTGAAAACAACATCACGGCTCCTAATTATTTTGTTAGTTCTTAGATTCCAAAACCTGAATCTGAAATCTCCAAAGCCATAACCAATAAATGTGTACCTCATAGACTTAACATCTTGCTTCTTTCTATTTTCCTTATCAACATGCACAAAAGCTTCACAACCAAAAACTTTGAGAAATGAGAGATCTACCTTTTTACCTGTCCATGTCTCTTCTAGAATTCCACCATCTAGAGCTGTAGAGGGTCCTCTATTAATTAGATAAACTATAGTATCCATAACTTCTGCCCAAAACTCTAAGGGCAAACCAACATGCAACCTCATACACCGTGCACACTCTATTATTGTTCTGTTCATCCTTTTAGCAACTCCATTTTGCTGAGGTGTCCTTGGAACCATCCTTTGCCTATGTATTCCATGCATATAATGATACCAATTGAACTTGTAGCTGTAAAACTCACCACCATTGTCAGATCTAAGGCACTTCAATCTCCTGCCTATTTCATTCTCAACCATAGCTTTCCAAATCTTAAAAGTGTCAAAAACATCATATTTATTCTTTATACAATAGACCCATACCTTTCTTGTAGCATCATCTATGAAAGAAACATAGTACTATGATCCTCCAATATAAGCAACCTAAGCTAGTCCTCACACGTCTGTGTGAACAAGCTCTAACTTGTGCTTCTTCTTTGTTGACCCAATCTTGAGAAAACTCACTCTCTTCTATTCCCCAAAAATATAGTGCTCACAAAAATCTAGATCTATGCTTTTCAAATCTGAAAGCTTACCTTTTGACTTAAGAATAGACATTCCCTTCTCACTCATGTGGCCAAGCCTCTGGTGCCACAAGTTTGCATCCACATCTGAAGTAGATAATACAGAAGGAGAATTATCAGTAATACAATTACATAAATAGAGAGTACCTACTCTCTTACCTCTGGCCAATACAAGTGCACCCTTGGAAACCTTTCAAGATTCAGCTATGAGAGTTACTGTGCAACCCTCATCCCCTAACTTTCCTACAGAAATCAAATTCCTCTTCAGGCTGGGAACATGCATGACATCTCTCAACACCCATGTGTTGCCATTCTGCATTTTTAGCTGCACTTTTTCTTTGCCAACAATTTTAAAAGGCTCATCATCCCCTAAATAAACTATTCCAAAATCTCCATGGACATAGTCACTAAAATATTCTCTATTTGGGGTAGCATGAAAAGAGGCACACCAGAATCTAAAACCCAAGATTATATATTATTATGCAAAGAGAATATAAGAGCATCTTGTGCAACTATACCTGCAACTTTTGCTTCTTCTTTACCTTCATGCTGATTGTCCTCGTTAGATTTTGACCAGCAATCTTTGCTTATATGCCCTATCTTTCCACAATTCCAACAGGCTATCCTCTTGCCATTTTTGGATTTGGATCTACCTCTCATCTTTGACTTAGACCTTGATCTCCTATGCTTGCCCTTCTCTTTTTACCTTCCCCTGCTCTCAAAACTTAAAGCGTTCCCTAATGTTTCCTCTGTGCTTTTCTTGCAAATTTATTCATTCAAGATTACACTAACAACATCATCTACTTTTAAAATATTTGAAGCAGATGCAATATTACTAACTGCCATTACCAAGCTATGCCAGCTCTCAAGTAAAGAGCATAAGATTAATAGAGCTTTAATTTCATCATCAAACACTATTTTGACTGAATTTAATTGATTTACAATTCCATGGAAATCATTTAGATGATTAGATACAGATCCACCTTCTTGCATTTGCAAATTAAATAACTACTTCATAAGATATACCTTATTTGAAGCTGAGGGTTTTTCATATAAATTTGCTAAAGTAGTCATTAACTCTACCGTTGACTTTGCCTGTGATAAATTAGATATCACAGTAGATTCCAGACTCAATCTTATAGATCCAAGAGCATTTCTATCAAGAACTTCCCATTCTTCATCTTCCATGTCTGTGGGCTTCTTTGAAACCTCACCTAATGGTAAGTATAGATCTTTCTGATATAGATAATCTTCTATCTGAATTCTCCATAATTGGTAATTCTTGCCATTAAAATTCTCCATTCTCAGTTTACTTTCTTCTGCCATTGCTTCTTCCACTCAAACAAAAACCCCTGTGAGTGACATGTAATCAACAAACACTAACCAGATCTAAAACACTTGTTAGTCAACCTGAGCTCTGATACCACTTGTCAGGCACCTAGAACATAAATGCTCTGATACCACTTGTTGGGGATCAACCAATAAATTTGATTACTATGTGAAAGCAACTAAACACAGAATTAAACCAGAATGATAAGTAACTAGAATCAGAAATAGCAAAGAATAAGAGATACAAGAAACCACCCTAAAAACTTGTATTAAACTCTTCTAGAAGGAATACAATTGAAGAAACCTCTTTTCTTCGACACCTCTCTTAGATGTACATCTCTCTTTCCCTCAAGAGTTCTCTCTCTCAATTACAATCAATTCCAACAACCTGGATTGATTCACATATACATGTATGTTCAATACTGTTCTACAACACTAACTCACAAGCTATGAAGATCTATCCCTATTATATAACTTTAGGGATTCATGAGCATACAATCACAACCATTAGATGCACCTCCTAATCAAGGACTCAAAATAGTCCTACTAAAGATAGAGATGCGGACTTAAGACTAACACTTAATCATATCATGCAAACATTCTGTTCTGTCAATAAAAATAGATTCTGGATGCACAGGTGACCGACGTCGATCCCTGCCTGTCTACCTGTGACCGACGTCGGCCGATCCATGACTGACACTGGTAGCCTATGGTCCATTCTTGACCGTCGTCGGTGACTGTGTGACTTCTGCAACTTCTGCACTGGCTCATTTGGTGAAGCTTTTAGCTCCACAACTCAACATTAATAAAAAAGGGGTTTCCCCTAAAATCCATAAAATTTTAAATTTCTAAATTTAGAAATCAACAAAGTTTAGCATGCAAGAAATGATCAAAAACCCTTACCAAATCTCAATAAACCCTAGTTGCCAATATGCAAGAGATATATAGACAATTTCCAATAACCAATTCATCCAAAATTCACCTTAATACTTACAAAGATGAGAAACAAACTGAAAATGGAAAAGATGTACCTTTTTGCCAATTTTTGAGGATCAATTACTATTTTATGATAGCTATAAAAATTCAATTTTTATATCAAATACAACTATTTTTCTTTGCTTAATTTTTGTTTCAAACCCTTGTCGATAACATGCAACATGTGCCAAAAATAAGGGAAAAAATCTTACGATCTCCTAGGGCATCCAAAGTGGCCCAAAAGTCCTTCCAAGTAAGTTGCCCAAGTTGCCAAGGTGTAGAATAAATTATATAATGTTTATTTGACAAAATTACACCTTTCAAAAGTCAATTTAATCAAAAAACCTTGTTAATGAATTAAATAATAATTTTGAAAAATATTATTTAATATCATAGCAAGTTAAAGCCTCAAAACTTCATCAAATGTTGACAAAACTCAACACCAATATTCAAAAAGTTATCATACTTTAGAATATGAAATTGATAGACTAGACCCAAAAAGGATCTCAAAACACTCCCAAAAGCCTCCCAAACCAAGTTTCCCCATTTGCATAATTAATGTAAATAGTAATTAAAATTATTATGCTAAAATTAGACATCAAATTATCCACCAAAACCTCTCAACAAGCACACAAGAAAATCACCCCACTCTAGGGTAGGTATAAAATCCACCTTAGCAATAGGTGCATCAAAAGACACCTTTTATAGAATAATCAATTCCATATCTATAAACACTTATTGGGCATACATCCCAATTGTTTCTTCAAGCATGAAGAATCAATATCAAATTTCAACATGTATTCAATTTAGATCTTCATCATGTATTTATACCTTCTAAAGCGGGGATGAACCACTTTTTAGAATATCTTCTCTTTTTCTTTGATCACTTTCAAGCTGACATTATTTTTTTACAAATAATAATATTAAATTAATTACTTAAATAATAAATAGTAATTAAAATTAATTTTAGGCAATAATCTAATAATTATTATTTTTAAATACCATAGTGGTAAAAACCACTTTTAAAAATAATCTATTAATCAACTAGAATTGCCTTATATGGGCAAATGATAAAAATCACTATTCAAATAATTATAATTAATTAATAAAATAAAATCCCAAAAGGAATCCTTTAGTCTATGGGGGAAGTAGACTAAAGGTCTTTGGTGCCTACTCATAAGTAATTTATAAATGGGGACATTACAGTATTCCCTTCCCAAATTTTTTTGCCCTCAAACAAATGCAAACTCAAATACTCAATTAACATATCCAAGTGGTAACATCTATTGTAGTATTAAAAAATCCTTACTCCTGTACCTGTTAAGTAGAATAACTTTTTTCCAAAAAATATAGTGTGACATTCCCTAAATGGATAATGAATTCCATTCCACCTTGCCAACACGTTCCATAATGCAAACCCCTCTTTTATATATTTCCCAAGGGGAAAAAATATTAAAATCAATTTTGAACTTACAATACCTATATTTTGGGGAATGTCCCAATGTGTTACAAGTCATATAAAAGCCATCCAATGGCTCACTACACCTATATGCCTCTATCTCACTCAAAAATGAGTAAGGTATGAAGAGGTATCCAATCCTATTGCCCCAACTATGTCCTTCAAAAAGTATCCAGAACCATACTCCATTCCTCAAAGTAATCTTTCAAAGATGCAATGTAGGAAAAGAACCATATCTTGGAGGTAACTTACCCTTTCATGAAGCCTACTAGAATAGGTCACTCCCATGCAAAAATCATGATCAACCTAAAGCTGTCCCTCCTTGTGAATGTTGGGTGGGAAAGTGACCTAAAAAAATAACCCAAACATTCCAAAAATACCATGTAGAAAATTGTTTTACCTATACCTTAAAATTAGACATGTTTTACTTAGAAAGAGGCTATAAAAATAAATACGAAGCTAATTTTTCCTCATGCCATAGGGACTGCCTGAATGGTCAATAAAATTAGTCAACAATTGCTCTTCAAAGGGTTGTATACAAGAATTTTCCCCACCTTTTTCATCCTTATTAAGTGGTTGGAAATTCTCTTTCAACTCAAAATTGTTGGAGGTAATATTTTCATGTATTCCAACCAAATTTTCAATATTTGCTGGTAGATGTACGTAATAGAAAAAATTAAATTTTCCATAATATTCTCTCTTTTTTCTCGTCTTTGTCCTTAATCGATGGTTGGCAATGTTCCCCATACTCAAAAATTTCTTAGGCAACAAATTCAAACCTTATTTGTAAAATTTTAGAACTTTTACTTGGTTGTTCCATGTGAAAAGAGTTTCATTCTATGTAGGATTTGAGCCATGAATGTAGAAAAACATCATCAAAAAATTTTGACAAGAAGAGAAACCAAAATTTGCTCAAAAACATACCTTCCATCCAGTTGTGCACCACTTGGGTTTTTGCCCCATCCAAAGGGATCTCATGCCCCTTGAATCCAAGCTTCCTATTTGTCATGCCTCACCCTATGATACAAGGCTTTTGTGGGACATCATCCTTATCCTCATGTCATTTAGCTTCATTTGTGTGTGCACGTTGAAGAATCTACCCTATTGACATGATTATGGCCCAATAGAAGGGCTAGTGAGATATATATATTTTGATCATGAAAGTGTGTTTAACAACTTGTGGTTTATGTGGTGTTTTTCTAGGAGGGTCAACGACATGAGTTTCAAACTTCAATTTTGATAAATAAAAAGGTTTTATCTTTTCTCCCACCCTCTGAAATAATCATAGCCATGAAAGACTATATGCTTGATAATTAAAGTGTATTATTTGAAAGACAAAAATATTAGTTCATGATGATCTAACCTTGCATAACTTCCTCATCTCCAACTTAAGATTTAATGTGTGGGATTATGTATACCTTAAAATAAAATAGTGTTTTCATGATTTAACAATAATATTACTTAGTAAATAATAATAATAATAATAATAATAATAATAATAATAATAATAATAATAATAATAATAATAATAGTAATAATAATAATAATAATAAGAAGAAGAAGAAGAAGAATAAGAATAATAATAATAATAATAATAATAATAATAAAATTTTCTTGGTAAATCTTGTGGAGTACACATTTTATTAATTGATTTTCTTATTATCTTCTGTGGGCACATTTCTTGAAAAGAGAGGGATTTCGATAAAAACATAATATTTAAATGGATTTCAATAAGTTATCTCAAGTATAGAAAAAAACTATGGGCATTGGGCATCTTTAGGGGAGGTTAATTAATTAGAAAGATTCTCATTTATGGGAGTTGGGTAAAAAAATAAATGTTATACCTCTTTTTATCATGCCTCAGTTAGAATAATTATAAAATAGTGATTTAATAATTTTTACTAGGCCTTGGGAAAGGATCATTTTGATTCAGTTTTGGGAGAAAGTAACATTCTCTTGGTATTTGAAACTTTGCAATAAAATTTATTTATTTATTTAAAACCTTCAAATGGGTGTAATTTTTAGGTTTTGGCACAAGGAAACACTTTCTTTTATAATTATTCATTCCCTTCTCGATAAGTGCAATAGGTATATATAGATTTTATTTACAGACAAGAGCAAAGTGAGGATAAAATAATTTAGATCTGAATCTTCAAAAAGGAGCCATGGCATGAAGGAGGAGGACCTATGAAGGAGGATTCCCTATTTGGGGGAAGAAGGGAGGCCAAGTAAGGAGAATGGAAAGTTGCAGGAGTATGCAGGCATGTTATCCTTGTCATTTGCAAACTCCTTATATTCAAATCATTTTATTTACACTGATAATTTTAAGTGGCCCATGTTAATCCATAGGTATTGATCGTAAGGGATTAGGCTATCTATTATTTATTTATTTATTTTTATTTTTTGTGTGTGTGTGTGTGTGTGTGTGTGTGTGTGTGTGTGTGTGTGTGTGTGTGTGTGTGTGTGTGTGTGTGTGTGTGTGTGTGTGTGTGTGTGTGTGTGTGTGTGTGTGTGTGTGTGTGTGTGTGTGTGTATAAAGAATAAATGGGGTTAGTTAAATATAATATATATGTGTTTTATCCGCTCTATGTAAAATAGTCAATTTATAAGGCCACACTTAGTACAGTGGCAATTATAAAAAATCAAAAATTTTAACATATTTTAGAAATGTTGTGGAGCTTTATCATAAGAATTTTATTAAATAACTTTATTGATATCGAAAATATATAAAATATGTAAAATATATACATTATTTTATCTAAATAAATAATATTTATACTAGTAAATAGTGTTTGGTTATAGGCCATCTTGGAATTTTGTAATCCTTATCAATAATGGAGATAGTCTTTTTAATTTTGATTTTTACTAGAGTGGAAGCATGAACAGTTAGGTAGTGTAAAATGGGTAGCACCTAATGCTAATATAACTATTTAATATGATATTTTTTGTAAAAATAAAATAAATCTTTAATTCTTAGTACTCTATATTAAGTTGTTTCATGTCTCGATAATATTATTTTGTGGAAGAATGTAACCCGTCTTGATGTCTATAAGCATGCTTGGACTAGTAGATAGGTTGTGCTAGAAGAATAATCCTTGAAAGGAAATATAATATTAAGGATTTGCTCTTATTAAATGTGTAAGAGTTATATCAGTTGAATGCCCTACCTTGTTCATTGCAAAAAGAATTGGTGGTCTTACAACTAAAGGTGCAAGCTCCATCACTATGATAGACTTAACCTTAATATTATCTTGGATTAAGTATGATCATGCTTATAAAATATTATGAATTGTAAAATATGTCATCTATGTCATTATCTTAAAAAGGAAGGGAAATAATCATCTTTATGACTCTTTCATCTTTGGACCATGCTAAAATGTGATGGTGATAGGTTTGAACCTTGTCTCCAATATAAAACTCATATATCCTTGAGTTATTACTATTAATTATTGATAAAGACCATGGAATCATAAAGTCAAATTATTCACATACTAACCATTATCTAGTACTTCTATGAGGACTTTTCACCTTTTTATCATGATGAGATAATTCATCATTCTAAGTTAGTACTCTACATGAAGAGCTATGTTGTCTATCCAACTTTGATAGGAAACAAATCAAAATGAAGTGAGTGATTGAGCATTCTTTTAGTTAAATATTATACTTAGAATTGAATCCTTGAGTTGTTAATATTCCATGTGGTTTAGGAATAGAGGAATGTAAAAATAAGTTAACTTTGGCTGAAACCAACCTAATAAAACAATTCTTAAGATCCTTCTCATGTCTAAAGTTCTTAAACGTATCCATCTTGTTGATGGCTTGTGCTACCATGTACTCACAATTTGATGGTTATGGTCAATATTCATGAACTATCCCTTACTACATGAGAGGATATAAAGTAACCATTACATCTATTCATGATAACAAACAAACTATTGTATATATTAGGGAGATTCATTTCCTTGTTATGATATTGTTTTTAGATGTTTGTGGATATTAATAAAAAAAATTTGGTCATGTTTTTTTTGGGTATGTGGTGAGGACATGTGTTATACTTGGTATCAGAGCACAATTATAACATCAGGAGATCTGGGATGAGTTATTATCTTAGTTCATTCACTTCCATGGTGAACAAAATCTTTATGCATGTGGTATCTTAATGATTGAGAAAATAATTTTGCTAAAAATCTACATGTTAATGAATGATATTTGTTATGTATATTTTGTGCCTTGAATGTTGTGGATTAAGGAGGAGTTGAGTAGACACATATTTTTCTCCTTGAATGTTAGTGGAATAGCTTTGTCATATAAAATATTGATATTTTATGATGAGTTTGGTTTGTTATAAAGTTTGGATGAATTATTTCTAACAATCATTTTGACAATGCATGATTGAGGCTATTCTTGCCTATTATTCTATGAGAAATATTAGCATTGAAATATGTATTTATTATTTTAATTTGAGAACATTAGATGTGATAATAAAATTTCACCAAATAATAATAATAATAATTATTATTATTATTATTATTATTATTATTATTATTATTATTATTATTATAATAATAATAATAATAATAATAATAATAATAATAATAATAATAATAATAATAATAATAATAATAATAATAATAATAATAATAGCTCATTCCATTGTAATAAAATGCAAGCTAGATTTGTTATTAGATAATTGTAATGGAGAATGTGTACCAACATGATGACAGTGAAGAGGAACTTGGGGACATGGAGGCTACATGCTAGTTACATTCATGTTATTATGTTATATATACACACTATTAGATGAACATAAACGTGAAAAAAGTGAGTTGATTAATGATTTTGTACTTCCATACCATTATGATTTTATCATGATTATGAAATCTACTGACATGGATATGCTATGGTATGGGTCTGATTATCTTGCATGGCTAATTTAATTTCTGGTCCTATGGATTTTTTTTCATGATTATTATGATGAATCATTATGTGTGTGATTTAACCAATATTTTCTAACGGGGTATCTATTCAGTTGGTTTGAGGATATATGCGAGACTACCATGGTAGGTGACACTACTACATCCACATGCATTATTGGTCGCTACTCTAACGACATGTGTATGGGTGATGATAAAAAGGTGTATTACCATGAGACTTAGAAGTGGAACTTGGGGACATGATTTGTTTCTTGTTGGTTCCCTTCCTATAATCATTTTATACATGCACATTGTTATGAGCTCATGAATGAGAAGCTTGGGGCCTAATGGGATGCTTGTTGGCTTCCCTTATTTTATGTATTCAAGAAGGAAATTGGGCCCATGATTGGTTGCTTTCTGGTTCCCCCTCATATTGTTATCATGTTATATTCAAATTTTTTATGGACTCAAAGGAGGAACTTGGGGCTATTATTGACTAGTTGTTGGTTCCCCTCAGCTTATTAATATGTTATATATACATTGTTGGTGGACTTGGAGGAGGAACTTGGGGCCATGATTTTCTACTTGTTGGTTCTCCTAATATTATATATTTCTATGATATACATTCAAAAATGGATTTCATAATATGGATATATTGATCTTGTATCACATGGACATGATGAGGGTCATGGGTGGATAAGACCTTATTTAATGCATACATTTTGATTATTTATGTTATGTACTAATACACACATTAACATATACCATGGAATACAAGTGGAAAAATTCAAGATGGAAGGTAAACAAGGGAAGTTAGCATTACATTTTCTTAAAATTATGATTATTATATGATTTAGGGCAAATGCATAGATGGATATCTACATAGAATCATTATATGAGCATGCATTTATTGTGTTAAATGTCTATGGTTATAAATAATATTTTATATATATATAAAATTTTGTGATAGATTTGAAAAACAAACAAACAAATAAATAATATCATAATCTTCCCTTGTGGCATGCTATGAATCACTCGTTTCTAGCTCATATTTTATTCTTGGTACTTATAGTCTTAGTGACATTATGGTTGACCTATATGGGGCCTGGGGGCTGTGGTTAGTCAAATATAACCTATATGCATTTTACTACATCATTGACATGATTGATTTAAAAAAATCTTTTAAATGGTTTTGAGGTTAGCCATTCTGTGTAAAATAGTCTATTCATAAGGCCACACTTGGTGCATTGATAATTACAGAAAATCTATTATTTTAACTTATTTTAAAAATACTATGGAGCTTTACTGTAAGAATTTATTAAATAATTTTCTTGATATTGTTGAATATATAATATTTTATAATATTTATTTACATTATTTTATCTAAATAAATAATATTTACACTAATGAATAGTGTTTGGTTATAGGCCATCTTAGAAATTCGTAACCCTTATCAGCCATAGAGACACTCTTTTAAATTTTGATTTTTACTAGAGTGGAAGCATAAATAGTTAGGTGGTGTAAAATGGGCCACATCTAATGCTAATATAAGTGATATGCCAATTTTCTTCATTCATGGTGTTAATTCTTTTCCATGGATAAAATTTAATTCTTATAGTGGTACATGGTCTTGTATTTAATAACTCTTGAATTATTTAGCTATTTTAAATGCTAATACTGTATTATTATATTTTTCTGTGTATACCTATGTTTTACAATGGAAAAATCTTTCTATATAAAATGAAAATTGTATATAATTGATGGGTAAATTATAATTTTGGTTGTGATAATTATATTTACTTTTAATAAAATAATTTAGTTATTTAATTACCATATTAGAATATTGGTGGGTGAATTATAAGTTAATTGTGA